>JAPYYT010000969.1:0-55067 GCA_030522565.1 Ceratosolen corneri
AAGCACACTGCAGCTAATCTCCATTTAGATATCTCGGATGTCCTATTGTAGATCCGACAATGTAGATATTTATTTTCGATTGACATCGCCAAGATGTAAAGCTTGTAAATATATCATTTTTGCCTATTTATTACCTCCAAGTATTCTAAAGCATGTACTAAAATAAACCATTCTCTAACACTACAAAATATACCATTGTAACAATAATAATCTCACTAATCATTATCCTTTTAACCCATAAGCATTTTACATATAATTAAGTACTATCGCTAAAATAGATTATATTGTCTCGACTCAATTATATTGACTCGCAGTTATCCCCTCCCCCTTTTTTTATATTGCAATCAGCCTGCAAATAATTGCTGCATCAATCAGAGGTAACTCCTCCCTTTATAACATCTAAACGGTAATCAATTTAGAACTGATTACCTTAGCCCCATACCTTATACCATCCTTCATAAATTAAAATTCAATCTATTACACCTTGATTGAATACTTGATCAAAAATATGCTACTTAAACACAAAAAATAGTCCGAAGACTCGTTTCTTTAAAACCTATTTCTATCTTCCTTTTTCCAATATCTGTCTCTCTCGACTAACACCTTGGGGAAAGAATTATACACGGGTTAAATCCCAAAAAACGTAGAATTTATAAAAAATTACATTACGATATTTAATACGATCATGAATGCAAAATTATAAAATTTAAAATTTTTGAGAATTTTGTAACAAATTTAAACTCAACGTTTACATTTTCTATTTGTACTAATTTTTCATTATTCTTTCTTTGTAAATATGATTAATTTAAATAATGCATATTATTATTTAATTATTTCACTTTCTAATAAAATATAATTAAATGAATATTAATAAAAATGAGTCACATATAAATCTTAAAAAGATATAATCTTTTAAATAGACAGTTTCAATTTATGAAATTTATAATGATCGAGGTGTAAATGAATTCTATTTTTTTATAGTAATACATCATTTTGTAACATAAATTATTATATAATTTGACATCTAATAAAAATATCCTACTTCAGAGCAAAGAGAGTTATGTTTTAAAGATTTATTAAAAATAAAACTATCAAGGATTTGTTATCAGTAATATAGTACACAAATTAATATAAATGAATATTTATTTATAAATATATAGTTTCATATTGAAATTCTATATTTTTTTTAGTAATTATTCTTTATATAGATTATTCTTTGTTAACCACTTACCACATTATTAAAATTAATCATAATAATAATCATATCATAATAATCATAAAATTAATATTAATTAAGCTTTTCTATACAAGCTAATGTTTAAATTTAAAATAAACCAAGGTTACATATAATATAGCAATCAATTTATTAAATATGAGAAAATGAGAAAATCAGACATTGATTATTCTTTATATTATGTTATCATATTAAATTAAATCAAATTAAAGACGTATAAAGAAAATAGGTACTATTAACTTGCTACAAAATCTAAAATTCACTAATGAAACATTAGATTTTAGAAAATATTAAAATATTAAAATTTTATTTTTTTATTTTATTTATATATTTTATTTATTATAAGATATTAAAATATTATACATTAAAGATGTTCACAAAGAACGACAGTAAATAAAGATTGAAAAACGAGAGACAAGATAAATATGGCATGGACTGTTGCAGTCGTGGCGTGTACTTATCGATTAGTTCTGTTTTATGCACGATTTCCGAAGCGGCACCATTACACTGTGACTCTTATTTTTTCTTTTGTACCTTTCTACAAAGAGTTTCTACGAAAAAATGCACTATTGTATATAAAAATTTGTGCGACTCCAGCCGTCGATGATTTCCTGAAGTCACTTTAAGATGTTATGAAAGAAAAATTTATATTCTTTTGACTACATAAACCATTATATTTTAAAAAATTAACCAATATATTATTTTCTTGTTTTTATCGGTAGTGCGTGTTTTTATTTCGTATCGACTAATAAACGATAAATAATAAACATGCGACATGATCGGACTACAAAATTTTTTCACTACATTTATGTTAAGTTTATATTGCAAAAAGAGTTTTCATCTATCATAGCTTGAATTAAATAGAATAAAATTCATTAAAAATATTTTATGTAGAAAATACTTTGCTTTGTTTTAATTATTATTATTATCTTATTGTAAATTATATATATTATTAATTCATATCAGAGAATTAAAAATAATTGATAAATACAAAGTTTTATGGTAATGGGTAATAATAACATTTTCTGTGAAATATAAAAAATAATATATAATAATTTAAAAATATAAATATAAATATAAAAATAAAATAAATAAATAAATAAATAGAAGATAATAGAAAGATATAGATAGATAAATTAGAAAATGGATAAATAAGAAAATAGATAAATAGAAGATGGATAGATGCATGATTAAAGAATGAGAGAGAGAATATGGAAGAAATGTCTCAACGTGTAATAAACATTAATTGCAATTCCAGCTCGTAAATTTTGTTATTGAAAGATTAAACATATAACTAAGATTAAAAAATTAAAATTAAAAGATTAAACATACAACTCTAAGCTCAACTTAATATAAAAAATATTATAAAGAGAGCAAAATGAGAATGATGTGAAATAAAAATAAATGAGAAAGCGTCGATGATATAATTGCGGGATATTGTATAAATACTATACGGAAAAAAGAGACTCAATAATATAAAAGGGTGTGAAGGAATGCATCAATCTTCCGAATACATAAATTTATACATTTCATTTCATTCATTACTGCTGAACTCATCAAATTGTAAGTATGTTGCGTATACACATAAAAAGCATAGGTTTCAATTTGTATGGACCTGACATGTTGGATTGAACGGCAAGGTATGCGAGTAATTAAGATAAAAAATATGAACGTACTTACGACAAAATATATGGAAAAATATCTAAATAATTGATTATAAACAATATATTATAAACATATATTATATACATAGATAAACATAGATTATAACAATACATTATAAACAATAATATAATTATGTCATATTTACCGGAAATGAATCTTTACTCTCAATATAAAATTTTGATATTTTTAATTTATTTACAAAATATTTTGTAATTGATATTTAATATCTATACTATTTCCTTTTGCCAAAGCTTCTTTTACTAAAATATACTAACTTTTGATACCTCTACATAAATTTAGAATAATTCTAAAATCTATTTGAAAAATTATCAAATATTTAATAGGATATCTTAATAGGAGAATTTACGTATGCATGTAAACAACTTTAGCTTTCTTTATTACGCATTTAAAACAATATTTAATCTCGCCTGCCAGTATAGTACGAAAAATAAATAAATGTTTAAAAATTTGACCTCCTTTCAGTACATATAAATTTTCATGGATGTCATTAAACAAAAAATGAGTTACTTCTAAAACAAATTATACTTAATTTAAAAATACTAAATTTATAAAACAAATTATATTCAATTTAGCTACGGACTACGTCTTCAATCGATATACTACAGATAAGTTTGTGGTAGAGGCATTGTTTGATGTGACTTTCAGTTGTGCAAATGGAAGCAGCCAAAAAAGGCCAAAATAAGAGTTGAAAAACAGATGAGAGTTGAAAAAACAGTGAGCAAAGAGTACGCAAGAGGCGGCTGAAAAAGTCATACAGGATATGGATTTATTAAGAAATTAAGTGCCTTATAAATAAAGTGAATAATGAATAAAGATGGATAATTGATATTTACATTAATAAACGAATAATTTAAACGTGAAAAAGATAGAGAAAGGAATAATTCAATTTTCAATTTGCTTTATCATACTTTTAGTGTTATCTTACTTTTATCTACTTCTTCAAAATTAAAAGCAGCGTAAAGATAAGAACACTGTTTTAAGGCGATTTTTTTGCATAATATATATATTGAACACGTTTTTTAAAAACATACAGATTTGTAAAAGTAAATCTAGTATGCTAAACTATCTAAAGTATATAATAATTATCCAGCGCTAAGTTCATCACTTTAATTATTTTACTTTAATTATATAGAAAATAGTTTCATTCTATTTCATCTATTATAATTTTATTGTAAATTATATTAAAATAATATATATATATATATATGTAAAATAAACAGTATATAAAAATAAACACTCAAAATAAATTCGTATTTGTTGTATTATTAACACCACTTTTAATATAAAATCCGAGATAAATAACTAAACAAGGCTTGAAAAATCTTAAAATGCGTGTACATCAAGGAATGAATTCAATCTGATAATCTAAATAATAATAAATAATGGCAATAAACGTTTATTTATTTATCTTTATATCTAGATGGATAGATAGACGGATAGATGCTTGAAGAGTATGTGAAAGGAAGTCTATAAAAAGATAGAAATAGAGAAACAGAGAGAGAGAACATTCAAGTGAAGGAAATACGAAGTTTAAGTTCGAAGAGAGGAAAAAAGTAAAAGGATATTTCAGTGTGACAACAGAAGCCAGAGATAGATTTTGTACATACTCGCACATTCGTCTTCGTGTTACATAGTCGACTCTTTCTTTGACTTGAAGCTTCAGACCAAATTTTTTTCTTGTAAGTTTCTGTATAGCGTTGTATTATTTTAAATAAGTAATAAGTAATGATAAGCCAGTAATGATGCGCTAAACGTTTTTAATTAAACTAGTTAATTTTTAATTTTTAATCGTTGCGCATTACATACTGAACATTACATACTAAATTAGATTGTAATGTTTACTGCATATTTAAATGAATATTGTTCTGGCAGTTGTGCTTATTCTAATATTTACAAATGCATTATATATATAACATGACAATTTACGTACGATTGATGAAGTAATAATTACTACTATTTTCACTTTTTTTCGGTAATAATAAAGTTATTACACTATATTCAAATGAAATAATTGTTACGAGTAATATATTTATAAATATCAAAATTAAACAAATATTTATTTTTATGAAAAAAAAATTATTTGTTAATATTTTAAAAAATTTACAATATTTGTAATATTAATTAAAATTAATTTTATATATGATTTTTAATAATATGACAATTCGACATTTTCTTACATATTTTAAACAATCAAACTATTATACACATAATTTTAAAACACATTTGCTGTAATTGTAAATCAATATTGATATTTTTTAAAAAATTACAAAATAGGCTTTGCTTATGTTCAATTTTATAATCACAGTCTGTGTACTCTCTAATACAAAAATCTTATTTTCATTTATTAAAATTAATTATTAATTCTCTTTTAATATTCAGTAATTGATACTCTAATTTAGACAAATATCTAAAATACATATGATATTAACTTGGCTTTGTCATTAGAAAAGCAAACGATCGTTATTTATTACAATAATATTTCCAAATATACAGCGAATCTTACAAAATATTATTGACAGTTTAATTTTGAAATAATGTATTGAGTGAAAGGTGTATGTTTCGTCAATTCTTAATATTTTAAATTATTCAAAATTAATTTTCTTGTTAAATATTTCGGTATTAAATACTATTACGGTATTGAAAACTGTTAAATATCACTATAAATTTTTACAAAATTCAGAGAGGCCTATTTTAAACATTACATTATTTTATATTGGACTATAAATTTTTATGCATCAAAGGCTTAATATCTTTTTTTTCTGCTTCCTTTTTCTTTTTATATGTTACACTATACTCTAAATATTTTTTTTATATATTTATATTGTTACCATTACAAACAAAGTGTTTTCTGGGAAACTCATACGAACCCTCTTTGAGATTAATTCTTTTATCAGGATTGAATAATAAATTTTCAAATGTCTTCGATCTTGTAATTATTTAAAAACGATTATATGCATAGCATAATAATTATTCTATTTGAAAATCGAAATTTTCGCGTTACATTATTTGTATCTTTTGAAGAATAAGTCGCAATATATCATGTGTTACATATCATTATAAATGTTATAAATTTATAAAAGTAGTAATTTTATTAAAAAAGTAATTTCATAAAAAAGGCCAGAATTTTTTTCAATGTAATTTCCATAATTCCATTTCTTAGTCTACTACTACCATTTATTTCAAATTAATTGCATTTATATTGCTAATAAATTGCCTTTCTTTACATTTTCATTTTTTTTATTGATCACGCTCTTTGTTATTCATAAGCTATAATTAATTAGAATGCCAATGATAAGAGCGTGTCACGATATTACGCAATATTATTTATGATTAACCACTTATTCGCCGTTCTAAATTGTCTTGAATGTCTAAAGAAGGGTAATAGTTTGATAATGGCTTACTTTTATAAATGAGTAGCCATTACAATACTGTAAATAACAGTACTGATAGTTGAATAGTAAAAGAAAATTTCTTTCGATAGAATATTAAAAAAAGTGATAGAAATTACAAGTTATCGGATAAATATTCGAAGGGTTTATTAATATTTAACGGACATCTCTTCAGAAATAAATCATAAACTACATGGAACTTGCCATGCGTAATAAAAATAACTTGACAATACGCAACCGTTTCAAATACTCTTTTATAATAATTTTAATTAAAATGAGCGAGAAATGCTTTTTACTCGATATTCAATTCCTTTAATCTTTGTAATAACTATTTTGATACGACTTTATTCATTGTTATTATAGTAAAATTCACTATCATTTTTTAAACAATATTTTTATGAATGTAATAAAGTTTAATATTCTCAAATTATTATGTTAAAAATTACGCTTGAAAATTGATTTTTTTAAAAACTCATTTCTTCTCACTACTTAGACATCTGTTAACACGCGCGTGCGCACCTATCTTTTACTTATGTCGAACATTATTGATTCTGTAAGGAAAAGTGTAAAATTTTTTTACTTTTAAAATAGTGAAACGTACGCAAAAATCAAATAAATTTTGTTAAAGCAATAAAACAAATTCAAACCATTTTTATTTGTTGATGTTGGAAATAAAATACCGCTAGTGATGAGTAACATATTTAAATAAGATTTTTCAAATGATTATGGTAATGTTTACATTACTATTAAAAGGATGAGAAAAAATCTACCTTTATAATTGATTGTATCATTTACTGCAGTCACATAAAGAAGACGGATGGTTAGGAGTTTGCATTCTACTGTATATATCATTATGAATTTAACCAGTAACAATAGTTATGAACTGCTACAACTGAATTATCAGTCGTCCTGAATTATGAACACTAATATCGCATTTAAATAATTAATTTAATTTGTTAAAATTTGTCTTACTATATAAATAATTTATTAATTGAGTATTGTTTTAATATTTATAGTTATTTATACATATTTATACTAATCGAAAAAAATTCTCAATTTTTAATAATATTTTTAGTCAATTAACGAAGAATTTATGTAATATTAACTTTATTAATGTAATATTAATATATATATAACTTTATTAATGTAATATGTAATATTAATATTAAATTTATGTAATATTAACTATATAAGATTTGCAGTCATATATACATGAATACACTATTTTTGGTATAGTATTTCATTGACTTTTAATCAAGAAATATATTTTTATAAATATGTTGCACTGTATGAATTTCAAATTTTCAGAATATTAAAATTATAAAATTATTTCAATGTATTTATGAATAAAAATGATTCCACTTCTCATAATTACAATTTTTTATAATATTATTACTATGTATTGTTTAAGAACATAACAATTATTTGAATTAATTAGTTTTAAAGTGATTTTTAAACAATGTTAAATTTATAATTATTTACATATAATATTTTTTTATATATCCATTATATATTTTATTATTAATGTATTTTAATAATTCAAAGTATGATTATAGCGCGAACGAAGTAAATTATAACACACGAAAATAAAATTTAAGATTGTTAATCTCTATGTATTATGTTTAATATATATAAATAATATAAATCATAATTTTTCGAATAAGTTTGTAAATTATATACTTTTTTTATATTTGTTACAGAAATTTTAATTTAAAATTGTATTTTATTAAATTATAAATAAAATTTTAAAAAATCTTGAGAACCATATACATTTTCAATTACTATAATTTTTCTAATGAATATATGAAGTATGTGAAAATTGTTCGTTCTATAGTATCCTGCTACTTAAGATTTTAAGACTATCGGTCGTATAATGTCATTATAAAGTACTTTATAAAACTGGTATTTTTTTAATTATGAAGATCTAGCTAATAACTATTTATTATGAGTGTAATAAAGTATAAGGATTTTAACGATATTAAAATTAGTGATATAATATATATAAAAGCAATATATACAAATAAAGAGAACAATAATATTTAACTACATACAAAGCCCGGTAATAAATGATGTATAAAGACAAGACGTATATGTACTGACTGTATGTTAAAATAATCCAGTGTAAATTATATTAAATTCAATTCAATACAAAAGGAAATATTTCATCGGTATCCGCGTTAGTGAATATATCAAAGATAAGATTGAGCAGTTCTTTTAGATGTACGGAGTTATTAGTGTACATAACCGTAAGCAGATATCGCATTTTCTCGAAAGGTTGTAGTAAAGCGAATCGATTTTCTAAAAGGGAATAATGCGAGTAACTCGGCGCTTATATCATGGAACATTTCGAAAACTTACGAATTAAGATTAGCCATCAGCTCGTTTGAAAAAACGAGTGGAATAAGCAGTGGAGCTTAAGAAGTAGGACATAATTAGTAAACTTAAGCTGACAACGAAAGGACTTAGAAACTTACTCGTACAATTACTGCGGAGCTCTCTCTTCTGTTTCGATATGTCGATCACAGATAAGAATGGTAGCGACAGACGCACCTTGCAGTTCAACACGAATGCACAAAATTACAACGCTCGCGCTCAAACTGCACACGGTAACGGATGTAATCACCACCTTCACCAACGAACCGAGTAAGATCTCCGTACTAACTGGTCGACGTTCTTCGTACTAGTTGTATACAAGTCACCCGAGTTGCCACCACCGCCGTCATCGACAGCCCCCTCCTCCTTAGTCACAGGCCACTCGCTTGCACTGCTGCTCCGAAATCTTTTATCTTTGAGTATCGTAGTTTGATTCTTCATACGAATGTCGCCTACACTTCTGACAGTTCTGTTGGCTTCGTCATTTGCCGATGCTGTATCCTGAAGTTGGTCCCTTGTCTCTGTTTGATAACAGGAGTGAGCTCCAAATGAGTTGAGTCTCACTTGGAATGGCGACATCTCGTGATTTCTCATTTGCTTTTTTGGTAAACGCCACAGAAACTTGCGGGTGATAAAAGGATGAGCTGCAATTGTATATTTATTGAAGTTTAATTGTTTATAATGATTGCATATTTGCGCCTATGTCCACATTAGTACGGACAATTTCATACAGGATAATTTATATTAAAAGATATTATTATCATCATTATTATTTATTATCATTACTTATTGAAAAATATTTGTTTTGATAAGCAAAATTTGTTATAATTGTAGACTACAGAAACAGAAGCATGCGCAATTAAGGTCCAAGCTTATTGGTTATAACGTAAATATATAATCTAAACCTTATATATAAATATATCGACAATTTTACAAATTATTTAAATTATTAAAATACGAATTAAATTATTAAAATAAAGAGATAAATTACTCACTTTATTTACTAAGAACCAAACTGATTTTCATTTATTTATTAGAATATAAAATAATGTACTTAAAATACTGTTAAACATATTATTGTTACAATAAAAGATAAATAACTAGATAGTAAATTTATTCAAATATATAATTTTAATTTAGTTGCAATTATTTAAAAGGATTTGTGTAATTCCATATTGAAATTACGTAAAATAAAAAGAGCCAATAAGCTTTAATCTTCATTACGCATGCCTTATATGTGCACTCTATACATTATCTGTTAAGGCTATTATCTATCTTAACTCAAGCACTGTAGCTTTTAATAATTATATGTCATACAAGTAGTCAATGTATTGTTTAAATAATCATTATCAATGCATTTCTTAATTTTACCATTGTTCAATATTTTGAATAAAAAATTGTAGAACAACGCAATGTTTTATATATAAATGTTTAATATTTTATAATGAAGCATTTGATAATGGTAATTTACTTAATTTTGTTATAAATTAAAATATTTTAGCTTTTAATTAGAATATACTTATATATAATTTATATAGATACATTTGTTTAAATTAAATAAGTAAATATAGAATATATATACATATATCTAATGGGAAATGAGGAGACGGTAAAGTAGGTTACTTCTTTATTTATAGAAGGTATTAAATATAAAATTTTGTACCTTAAATTATTTTTATAAATCTGTGCTATTATTATATGCCATATGTATATTCTACATCATATGTATATATTTATTTTGTATATATATATATATATGTATATATATATTTATGTATATATTTTGTTAAATGCCAAAAACTTAAGATTATTGTTCTCACTATTTATTTGTAAAATGTATAAGTATTTGTTCATTTATTTTGAAAAAACACAATACTTGATTTACATTCATAAATATATTTAAATAATTTATTGAATTTATTTAAACCTACTTTTAGCTGATAAATGTACATTTTCTCTAAAATAACTAATTAATTAAGAATAGTGATATGTTTTAATAACTTTCTTTTATATATGAATAGTTTATTAAGTAATCCGTTAGGTTTAAGAAACATAATTCCTTTTGTGATATATATATATCAAACGTTTTAGATAGAGTATGAAATTTAAAATTTTGAGAACATTTTTGTTTTACAACAACGTATAATTTTATAAATTCATAAATTTATTAAAAAAAGAAATTTTATTATTAGAAAGTTGAGAATTTTAAATTAAATAAATATCCTTAAGGAAATTTGTGAAATCTATAAATACGACTACTTTTCCAAGTTACATTTTATATTTCACAAATTGACGGCACGCGTAAGTAAGAGAGTTAGTGACCGTCACTTATTAATCTGTAAATTAACATTTGAATTTTTATAAAAATTGGAAATTAATTATAATTAAGTATAAAATGAGCACGACGTTGATATTTCTGTGTTGATAGATATTATAATTTAATGTTATATGAATTATATTTTATTACTAATTATAAATTTTAATGAAAAATTTATAAAATATCTTCGATATCTGCCGTTAATATAATTATTAGAAATTCACTATCAAATTAACTAATATGAAAATCAATTTTTTTATTATGGAAAATATTAATACTATTATTACAACTTTTAAATAAGCATTATTATAAATTAAAATTTGTTATTTTCAATTTGTTAATGAATAAGTTGTAATACATATACTTAGTAACGTTTTTATATGGGGACACGTGTAGATAGTACTCATTCAACACATCTACATATGCACGCTTAATTGAAAAATTTTGCTGAAAATATTTGACTACATATTTAAAAAAAAATGTATCTTAATAATTTTATAACATTCAAACATTACATTTAAAAGTAATTTAAAGAAAATAAAGTAGAATTCATATTATGATATACTTTTATAACATTAATCTTATAATTAAATTATTAATTATTCCTACTGATTAAAAAAACTGTTATGTTACGATCAGATCGATCATACTTTTTTATTGAATTGTTTTTTAGGCACGCCATCTTGGTACTAGTGGCAGAACTCTCTTATATCGAGCCTTCTTCTGACAGACTACGCGGAAACTTTCAAGATGGCTGCAATGTCGCGAGTATTCTGATCGGTCTATGACAGCAAATTCGTTTCGTGAGTGCTTTTTTTCGTGAGTGTCGTTAAAGCAAGCTAAGAATTCGTAGGTAGTGTGTGATTTTCTGGCCCTGAAAGGGCCCGCCAACAAGGTAAGTCTCCTATCAACCGGCAACAACATACCGCTAAGTTCAACATAAATGCACACTCGACGATTTGTTTCTAGTGGATTGAGCTTTTTTTCGTTTATTTTTTTTAATTGATTCATCATTTTACTTTTTTATCTCAGTTGTTTTGTCACTTTTGACTACTAGTTTGTACGCTTCATATTCTTTGCAGCTAATGACTTTAAAATGTGGCGGAACTTTCGAAATTTTTTTTACGAATGGAGGCACATTTCCAACCCGGAACATGCTCCAGTAAATTATGTCATCGGTTGTTTTGGTTGCGGCTCACCAATCTGTTGATCTGCTGTACTTAACAAAAGCCTACATTGAAGGTATCATTTATCATAAAAAAGCATAAAGATTTATGACTTCTTATCACGCTGTTATTAATTAAAAAGGGTTACCTTTCTGCAGTGCATATGACATGTGTTGGTAAGCTAAGTGGCGGCTCCGAGATTCTCCTTAAGATGGCGGCATCAGTCGGTTAGCGGAACCAATTCTATGTATTTTTTCTTTTTTGATTTAATTTAGATGTGATGTAATTGATTGTAACATTGTTAGTCATTTTCGTTATATCAGACTAAAATTATTTATTGTATAATAAATAATATAAAATACATATCACTTAATACATTAATAATTTAGTTTTCATTGCTTTTATTTCATAGAATTATTCATGAAAGTCATAATGCATAATTCAAAGTAATTTAGACTTTAGAAATTCATTTCAAAGTTTCTTAAAATATCTTCTAAATTAAAAAATTCATCTGTTCCTTTTTGTTTTTATTTGAAAATAAAAATAGATTGAAAAAACAATTATATAAAATATGTCATTAATTTGTGAAACTGCAATTCTTGATAATTAATTTAATTTAATATGAAATATTATTTGCTGTATTTGAAATACACAAATAAAAGTGAGCATTGTATATGATACTATTATAAGATTTCATAAATTAAAATTGTTTAAATATATGCATAAAATAAAATGCATAAAAAATTTTGAATTTTAAATAATTATAGAAAATATAAAAATGTTTTTTAATTCTATATATTACTATGATAAGATTCATTTTAATTGAATTTTTTATAAAATCATGTTAACAAATTTCTAATTTTGTTAATTTTAAATATTAAGAAATAGAAAGTAATAAAATTGCAATTCTACTGTGTGTACAAGCTTCTATATAAAAAGAGCAATCGTGTTCTAGTGAAATATATGAAAATACAAAATTTAAATTCATTTAATAATATAAATCAATTTGTAAGAAGGTTAAACAAAAAGCAATGAAAACTAATTATTAATATAATTAAATTTTATATAAATTTTCGATATATTTTAATAGGTAAAATATCAATCACCTTATAGCTATTTTCTAACATGACTTTTTGTACTTCCAAAATTTGAATCATATTAGAGTTGATAGAGTGGAAATCGTATGCAATAAAGAAGGATTGCCAATTAATTCAATTACAGATCTAGTTTTTAAGCTGAAGTGTTTAAAAAATTAATATAAATTTTAATTATGGTATGAGATAATATTTACAAGTAATACCTTTAATTTTAGTTTAATTTTAGGTACAATTAAAAGGAAAATATGTACCCAAAATTTCTTTATCTTAAAGTACTTTTTATATTAATTTGATTTAATATGTATTGCTCCTTACATTATATATTTAATTGTTTTTTCAAATTAATGATGTATATATATATTTTTGAATATTATATATTTAATAATTACTATACAAATTCTGTTTTTTATTAAGCAACTTTCCATTTTAAATTTTTACATATATTATTTGTTTAATATTCTCATCTAAATAATTATATATTAAATCAAAATCACTTAAATTGTAATACTTTTTATAGATTGGATTTTTTTGTAAACAAAATTTTTTTTCAATTTTTTTCTCATTTATAATTTGTGTAGAATCAAGTTCTTATGAGAGTTTTTTTAAAATGTATATGGTTGATTTATATTCTAATAAAAAACATGTTAAAAGAACAAAAACATTTTTTGCTTTTATAAGTTTTTAGATTTACATAATATTAAAAACTTAAATATGTTTTTATAATAATTCAGTCCCTAAAATAACAAACAATGAAAAAATTTTATAAAATATAAATAAATTTATGCATCAGTTTTGTATACCTTAGAGCAAATCTTATATAGTTATTATTTGGTTTTCAAAGTTAGTATTCAGAGATGTTATTATTTGATTGTACTTCTATAATTGAATTATATCTACTTATTTTTTATCAGATAGTAATGGATAACAGGAAAGTTTTTAATATTACTATTTAAAAATAAAAATATGATTGAAAAATATGACATTGAAATAATTTATAAAAATCACATATGCATTAAATAAATAATACATATTATTTAATGTACAACGATTTAATACATAATATATACAATATATTATTAATCAATATTTTTGTATTTATTTATTTGACTTCATGAGTGTCAATAAATCATATTGAAAATTCGTGGGTTTTGAAAGAAATATACTTTAATAAAAGCGGATGTAACAGACAAATAATCATAAATATATAAATTTTATAAATGACAGGTGAATTTCCGTTATTGTTTTTTTATTTATGTTAGTATATCGAATTGAATAAAAAAGTTAATGAATTGTAAAAGATCATAATCATCATAATCATCATCACTAGAATCAGAAAAACCACTGAAAATTTATATCACTCGTTCAGTTTCGTTCAACCATTTCTTATCTTAACGAAAATATTATGAATGCTTCGATCAAAAGTTTGTAATATGAAGGCAAAAGTAAATGTTAAAATTAAAACATTTGAACTCATTAGTTGGATAAAATCATCAAATTTTATGTCATGTTCGTTTAGAGAAGTCTTATTTAGCGTGAAATTTGAAAAAGTCGCGGCGGCGCCTATCTCTGGAGCGTTCGAGCCGGTTGTCTTCTTCCCTTCCCATTCTTGACTCCACAACGGTGTTCCAACAGAGACCGCAACGACTACATAAGCGGCATCGGGTGCCAGCGGGCGACTATCGCACCAAAGGATTTTGGAATTCGCTGCTAAAAAGCTCATGAAGAGAAGAGAGTGGATGTTCGAGTCCTCGCGGAAGTCGGTAAAAAAGAACGCTGTCAAGTCGACACGCAAGCGCGCACAGGACCACACACATTGACGCGCCGCGGGCGTCGGAGAGGCGAGTATGCGACAGCCGAAATAAAACGGAGAGAATTTCGGCTCTTGTCGGCTCTCTACTAGCTTTCTGATCCCCGAGAATTTTATCCGTGCATCGTTCGTCGGCATTAAGCGACTCCTTGATTATGCGAAGCTCGATTGTTCCCCTGTCTCTTTCTTTCCCAATCGGTACTAGCCCGCGAGCGCTACCAGCACTTAACTCAGAGTGCGCCATCAATTCTCAGGTTGAGAGCACGCGGGAACTAAAGGTATATAAGGAAAGGGACGCGTTACCGCTGCGAGTCACAAGTTAGACTTTTCTCATTATTAATTCTACATTTGTAGCAGAAATAGTATTAACACTTTTTATTGGTAATTTTAAGACACTGTGAGTGGAACTCGTTTGGATAAACAAGTGCACCTTGCTTGCCAATTATACAAGACACAATCTGTTTATAAATTGATAATTTGTTCTAAGTAACAATGCATTATCTAATTAATTTTGGTATAGACAACATTAAAATTATAGACTTAAGATTTATAGTATTAATAGCATCGTCTAATAAACTTAACATATGCATAAAAGGAATTAACTAATAAATTTTTTTAAACGAATATATACTGATTCAATGCATTTTATATTTATGTATAAATCTTCTCAAAAATATTTGTTAAAATTCTTTTTTTATACGTAAACAATGAGAATTAAGTATCTGAATAATTATTAGAAATGTTTTATTAAAACAAAACCTGATATGATCTTTTTTAATATAAGATCAACTTTAAATTTCTTACTCAGTATATTTAAAATGAAAAATGTTATGAATCCATACAATTCCTAATTAATACATTTTTAATTGAGGCCATTAACAATCAATAAAAAAATATTTTGAAAATATTTTCATTGTCATACAGCAATACACACAAAAAATATTTTCATGAAATTACGTTAAAGTATATAGATATTTTTTAATATATATATATATATATATATTTATTTAATATTTTTTTAACTTTGTTTTAATGGAATTATTGAGTTTAAAATATATATATTAATTTCTTTTAGTATTGTAATTTACTTTCATACTTGCAAATAATTTTTAAATATTCTTATCTATTTATTATTAAGTTACTAAAATGTACTAGATTAGCGTCAAGAAACGATTGAATAATCAGATAAACAATTAAGAATAATACATTTATATTTATCTTCAATGTTTAAGTACTGTTTTTATATCGATTTTTAAAAAGAATTTTCAAAGTATAGTGAAAGGAAAAGAAGATTGATTGTTTGTTAATATTATATTTTTTTATTGAATTTGTATAATTATATTAATACTTATATTTATATTATTACAATCTATTTTTTATATTTTAAATATACGTAGTATATAATATTTCTTTTTTAATTAGCAAATACTAATTTCTGATGAAAATTCTCTAATATCTTAAAACAAAACTATTGCATTATATCATAAAACATAAAGTGTGAACAAGAAAGTCAATAAATGTTATGAACTCACTCAATTCTATCATTAAATAGGAATAAAATGCAAAGCTTGGAAATGTGAATCCTAAATAAATAAATCTGTATATCACTAAAAATATTCTGGAATTAATATTCGAGAAAATATATTTTATTATATATTTTATCATATAAAATAATTAATACCGAACATTTAGTAATATAATATTATTTCATTGAGGTTTTGATAGAAGATTTATTTATATGCTAAGTATAATTTAGATAAAAATATATTTAATTGTATTTTATTATATTTATAAAATTACATATTAGAATTGAATATATAAATGCTTATCAATAATTTGATGCAGATTTTATAACTAGGTATTGTTATTATTTAATAAATTTGTTATTTTCAACAATTTTTATTCTTTACAATATTATCTAAAACTATGAGAACGAAGTTAAGGAAATAATATACTTGAATGAAATGAAAATTGAATTAAATCAAATTGTATACATACAAAATGTGAAATTAAATATTAAAAATAATAAAATTTTTTTAGTTAGAAATTATACTTTTGATCATAAAACCAATATTATTAAAATAATAAATTGGTTTATTCCTAAATAATGACTATTTAACAATGTAAAATTATAACTAGGAACTTTTAATGACTAAATATTTCTACATATGTATTAATAAATCTTACCTAATTTAAAATAAAATTAAATCAAATTTCTTTCATAACAGTTTTTATCAAATGGAATAATCAGCTTTATTACATATTTTGAGGATAATTTGATCAAACTCGCCATATGTAATGTTATTAGTTCATTATTAATATAATATATTGATATAATTAGAAAGCCTAAGTTTTTCTCCATAGGTGCTACGTAAAATATATATTTTATAAAGGATGAAATTAAATATAATTTTTATCATGAAAATTTCATGTTATCGATTATTATTTAAAACAATGCATTTTTTATTTTACCAAATATTCTTTTTTATGTGAGGTGTGATGATGCTACCATGTTCACCGCCAACTTGACAGAGTATGCGAAATGCCTATTAAAAAAATTGCAGATCCACTGCATTATTATTTTTTCAAATACAGAATAAAAATGGTGTTCCACTGATTTTATTCCGGTGCAAAAAGTATACCGAATTAAATATTAATTTATCTTTTAACATTTATTGAATAACATGCTGCTTGTGTATTGTATTGGATACTGCCAGTGTATAGTGCATTTGTGTTATATCGTCCTACAAGGCATTAGTAAATTAAATGATTTTCAGGTTTTCAATTTTAATTCTAATCATCCCTAAAACTTCGAAAATAAAAATTATGATTGTAACTGGAGGCTTAAACCCGATGTTAGGACTTTCAGTGTGTACTATATATACCAATGCACTATATATACCATTTTAATACTATAAATGTAGTAGAATTGGCACTAATATCACACGTCCAAAATTACAACTCTACGAATTTTACCTACATAATTTCTGCCAGACTATGATAAAATATACGTATAAAGTATTCATTAATTTTATTATGTGTTTTACTTACTTTTTGTATTCTATAAATCACGTACATAAATTTGTAAATTTTGAAATAAATATTTTCACAAATTTTAAAACAATCTATACACTGACTTATATATTTTAAATAAACATGCTGTAGAATAAGAAATTAATTCATACATTACTTTAATATTTTCTTTAATTAAATATTATCTAAACTCATTTATGTAAACTTATATTAAACATATTTATAATAGATATAATAAATATTTTAAATTTGTTATATTTTTATAAATTACAATTTTATTTCTGAATTTTGTAGTAATCATTAACAGTAAATTCTTTTAAATTTTCACTTACCTATACCAAATTTATAAAATGATCTGTTTTTAATTTAAAACAAATCTGGGTAATAAGTAGGTCTACATTAGAAAATAAAATTTTAATTTTAATGATTTCTGTTTTTATCAACACTGAAAAACAACAAATTCTCGATTTTGAATTAATAGATTAAATAATAATTTAGAAATTTAAAGAATTTTTAAACAGATCAAAATAAAAATTATTACTTTTTTAAAAAAGATGATAAGAAATAATAACTTAAATAAATAATTAATTTATTTAATAGATGATATTTATTTATAATTTTAACATCTAATTGTAGTATTCGTGTTTTCGTTATGATTATTATTTATTTGTGATTCAATGTGATTATTATTTAATAAAAATGAAATAAAAATTTAAAAATACTTTTTGTTATTACAATGTAAACAAATTTTAAAAAGTACTATATTATACATTATAATTGTTCGAGATTCCGTTGAATTCTTGAGTGTTTTTGAATAATACGTTATTGTTTGAAAATTCGTTAGAAAATTTGAGTATACTTATGATTGACAGATGTGTCGCAAAAGACTTAGTTTTCTAGATACCCCGAGTGTCGTCTTATGGTCACGGCAAGACCTTTGTTTACAAGTCTTTGCTTAGAACCAGAATTTCGAATATACCCATTTTTTCGCGTTTTTATAGCAGAACAAAGTAAATCAACATAAATATAAATAATATAAAATTACATATAAAATATATATAACGCTATAAAATTCGAGGAACACCAAGAGCACTGATCACCCTCGCTGATTTAGTTGAACCGTTCCAACGGAAAAAGTATGCAAGATTTATACTTTATCTATTACGCAGCAGTTTCAAGTCTCAATATCGTACTTGGTAGTGCGACAATCATCTGTTGTCTAAAGCCCTGCTCAGGGTTTACCCATAATTAGTGCAGTGCACCAATCATAGTACCAAGATAATGTGATTCAATGCCTGAAACTTTCCACCCCCGAAGATATAAGCAGATGATCACACCCTGTCGTATACATGTACATCAGTTAGACTGCATGAGCCATGCAGTTGGAACTTGAGAATAATCTCAGCAATCGATTGGTATCAACAAGTATCTCGGATGGAGATCTGCCACTGAACGCTATCTTGCATTGAAGCCCAATGCAAGGCTTCCAATACATTTCTCTTCTCGACCTCTACATTCAAGCTCATGACGGAAGCTTAAATTTCAATCTGGGTACAATTTTTAATAAGAAAATAAAAGCACCCAACGACAAGAAGCTCTACTTCAAACAAAGAAATCAACTTACAAGGACAGTAGAGCAAGGAGCCCTCCTCAAAACAATTCGGCACTCAACTTACAACTAAGCGTCGAGATTGCAGAGAAGCATCCGTTTATTTATTGAACACAAAATAATAAGTATACATCTACATTTTTTATTCAATAAAGCAATTTATACGAAAGAGAGCATCGCACACGCAATTATTTTGCATCCATTCATCCATCCCCCCTTCTGCTATCCGTTTCTCCCACTCAACATCTTGAAGAGAATTCACACTCGATTATTCCCCGAATAATTGTTAATTAAGATATAAATATTTCATTAATTGTTATTCTACGTAGGGAATTAGCATATTTTGAAGAAAGATTATCATAAAACATTTTATATTTTGCTTGATATTAAATATAAATAAAGTAAGAATAAAACGATAATTTTATATTTATTGAAGGCAATGACAATTACGTATTATAATATATATATATATAAAAATTTGAAATTTTTACTTGTTTAAATTATTTTAGTATAACTTGAGTGAGTATCTATATGGTGAAATATCTATGCGTATTTAAAAAAAAATACTTTTGTAGGTGAACAAAAAATTAGTTTTCAATAATGTTTTCACTAGTATGAAAATCTCGTAGAGATATATAAAATATTTTTATCCATATAATTAAAAAACTAAATTTTTCATATAATTGTATGTAAAGAAGATAAGCAAGAAATTTCAAGAGATTTATCAATAATCATGAAATTTATACGCTATAATATCATACAAAAACCTATATATATTTATATTGACAATAGAAATATTAATATTATAATTTAACTAAATTATCCCAATCATAAAAATATTATCAAAATTAAAAATTTTAATAACTAAAATTAAGACACGCCTATCGACCAATCCATGATGTATTAAGTTATATTTAATTTTTTTTAATTAATTTGGCAATGATGACGGTTGCGTTATTTAGTGGTAAGGCACAAGCATCGATTCGTATGTAAATGAGCTGAATTGGTGAATTGATTTATTCATAAACGAGCCACGCATGCAACGTATACACCTGCTTGCATACATCGTGTCAACAGATATCATTGCATTTTGCAATACTAGTTTTGTCTTTCGATCCCACGTGCTATCTAACAGAGATGCCTACTGGAAGTTTTATTCTTATTATATTCTTATTACAATTTTTCTTGTTATGCTTTCTCATTTTTAAATTTATTATTTATTAAACACTGTTCGTAAATCAATTACTTTTTCTTATTTATCATTTTATGCATCTCTACGTAGGTGAATGCATTCATGCATGCACGTGTGTGGATTTATACTATTAAAAGACTGAAAAACAAAAATTTATTTTTAAATTATCAAATATAAATAAAAAAACGTACTGATCCTTTGAAGATGCTTTCTTTAAATATATAAAATAAACCAGATTTATTGCGATTTGATTTATATTTATAAGAAAAGAATGTGTGTATAGTTTTTTAATTATTATTTGCAAGCAAATTAATTAATGATATTCTACTAAATTCATAGAGCTCTATACATGAATTTGATTTAAACCTTTCGTATTTATACTAATTATTATGTTATTAATAACAAAAGTGATTAATTAGTTGATTAGAAGGGGTAAAAAATTTTCTTGCTTTACTGCATATGTGATTATTATACCCTTATATAACTTCATTTTCGATCGATAAAAATCGTAAGCCGTACGCCAGTGACGTTTTATTTATCGATATAAACATTTTGTAGACATAGAAAAATACATCTTTTGTATGAGCTTGAATATCGGTATTTTAACATAAGCTTCAATTATATTTGAAGCTTTTAAATGTTTTCAAAATTATGATCTACTAAAATTTGAAAATTTTATTTATAACTTTAATTTTCAATATATAATACAAACAAAGATTTGAACTGTAGATCAAGATTCTTGGGAATTCCATTTAAATATTAAGTAAGAAAAAATATATACATATATATAAAGTTTAAGATAATAGCTAAAAGAAGTAAATACATTAATAAAGACCAATACATTTATTAGAATTTTTGTTTCTTTAATTATTGTTGCTTGACAAAAATATCGAGGAAAGTATATGGAAACATCATTTTATCATTATAATTTTCACGAATCGAAATAAAATACTTATAAAATACATTCTTAAATTATGAATTACAATAACTTCTGTAAAGGTATTTGAACAGTTTATTAAATTTAGTAAATATAACAAATGGGTAAAACATAATGTTCTTTATATATTTAAAAATTACGCAGATAAAATGTATTAGTAAACACTACTTTTGAATAAGTAATTATAACTTTTGGAATTGTTTTATGTTGAATAGTAAAATAAAAGAAAATCGTAAAATTATAGCAATACCAAAAAGTTTAACATGTATATAGGACATTAGAGTCTTCATTCTAAAATAAAGTACTATTTTTATATAAATAAAGGACTATTTTTATATAAATAAAATAAAATACAGCAAACAAAAAAACGAATACAGATTCTTGTAATTATTTATGATTATTGTCTATAATTTTCCTTTAGTAACAGGTTGGTCAATTTATGTTATGGTATAAATCGATGTCTGCGATGGAGGAAACGCGTGATTAAAAGTGAAGATGAGCTGTTTACACATCTGCCGACTCTATTTCACGTATAGGTACTCCCATGTATTCGGTACTTCTGGAAAAGTATCTTATATCCTGACTCGATTTTAAGTATTTTTTCAAATAAAATCATCAGTATATGATTATATTATTTATCTGAAATATTATATTTTCTAATTATCCTTTATTGTATTTAGAAATTAGACATTTTATCGTAACTTTACTTTAATATAAATTAATATAAAAGTACAAGGTTATATATTAATTAATTATCCTCTTTATTTATACATTTTTTGGATTTATAATATCTTGTATTAACTGATTTCGTTATCGGCAGATATTCTACTTGTGTAATAATATTTTTAATATATATTTCTAAAATACCTTATCTCATTTAATGTTTTAATTAAATATCCAATTTAAACATAAAAAAAATTTTTGTTTATTTGTTTTTGTTATAATTTTTTTTATAGTGAAGATTTTTATTACAAATATTAGAAAAGTAATGTATAAAATTACAAAGAAAAATATTAAATTTGCAAGATTTTTTTATTTTTTTATTATTAAATCATGTATAATAAAATTTTCTTATATATTTCTTATATTATTAAAATTAGATAGAACATTAGTCATACACCATTTTTTAATTTAATTTATTATCTCACGATTCTTTAAATAAAAAAAATTTATAAATATAGATTTTAAATCTATATTTTAGAAAGAGTTTACTTGCAACCAAACTTTTCATTTAGAAATCCATATAATCCTACAATTTTAAAGGTTGCAAATATATATTACTTAAACTAAATATTTGTTATTTTACATAGTTTTAAGTTATATTAATTGATTTTATTTTAATTATTATTTCGTATTTTAGTTTAGACAATATAACTATTAAATATTCTGAATTGTTAAGCAATTTTATTAATCTTTATTATTATTAATATTAAATATATATGTGAAATTTTGAATACATTTTTGAAAAATTATTTACAAGTGTTGTATTGTTTATATAAAAACTATGTTATAGTTCAGATTTATGATAAAAATAAAATTCTACTTTTATATAATTATTATTTTTGAATAATGTATACATTGGTTTTTTATTGATAGTTGATGATCGACTTACAATAATTATATATTTTTTATTTAATTAATTTAGAAATATTTAATATTAGTGATAATAATATTAGCAACAGTAGATATTAGCACTTTTGTATTTTTATGTTTGAATGATTTTACACATTAAATAAAAATATACTTACATAATTTGTGCATCACAATATTTTAATCTAACATGAGTGATATCTGCCAAAAATACGATTTACAATGTATTACATTAGATTATTACTCAAGAAACAATGTTATTTAGGTTTCTTAACAATAGTATTAATGTTAGTTTTATTTCTAAAATTAATTATTTATACTAATTAATTTACTTCATTTGTTAGTATTGAAAATAATATTTATCATTTTAATATTTATATTAGTATAAAGTAATGTTATTTTAAATAATAAACTGATATAAATTTTGAAGAAGAAAAGATATATCATAAGATGTCAATAGTTCTTTTTTATCAGATTTTGAAAGGTTTTTTTGATAATTCAAATCGATTAAATGTTGAATGTCGCATATTAAAATAAAAATGTATACAGTCGAATGGAAGTTTGTATTTTTATTAATATATCTTATATATAATATATAATCAAATTTTATAATTATTTTCATTGAACGTGTATGAGAAACACAAACAAAACGTGATATTAAAAACATTGCTCAAATATAAATATATATATGTAATATACATAAGATTTATTTAGAAAAATGTTTTAGATAATTATATGTTCACTTTCATTAAATTGAAAGATTTTTATCAATATAAAAAAATTAATTTATTATATTGAATAATTAATAATTAATTGTGTTTGTAACATAGTATTTCTTTTTATTTTGCAAAAGGAAAATATTTGTCATTTCGGTTATTTTGTTACATATTCAAATTGATAGACGCCAAGGCCGTTTCAATAGTTTATACAGTTCAGTGCTATATCAATACTTAGTTAAAAGCTGCCAGAGAGTTGAGGATAGCGTTGACCTCAGTTTATGCCGTTTCTTGCCAAATTACGTAATAATTCTTGTAATCATTAGTAGCCGAAAGCTAATTTGCCAGAAAAGAGCATATTTTTCTATTTATGTTCTAACCAGATTTTTAATCGAAAAGATGTAAATTATGATTTATAGTGATTTTTTTTTTATTTTTAATTAATTCTTTATGTTTTCAGTTAAATACTAAATCCCATATGTACATATAATTTTTACCTATTTCATAATATTTAAACAAAATTTAACAATGATTATATTAGAAATACCTTTATTTTAGTTTAACTTTTCATTTATATAAATAATTAATCTTTCTACTCAATAGATTATAAGATTATATAAATTATGTAAAAATGAAAAATTATATTAAAATTAAGATTATGTAATAAAATTATATATTATATATAAAGTATCATAGTATTTAATATAAGTTTTTGATTAACAAATGGAGTACTGGATTTATTAATGTATATTCGTAAAATGTCTACAAATATTAAAACATAAATTTTAACTAAAATTATTTTAGTTGCATATGTTTCTTTTATAATAATACTACTAATTATGATAATATTAATCATTATAATAATCGTATACTAATAATATAATAATTACATATGTTTATAAGCAATATTATTCAAAATTAATTAAAAGGTTAATGACATGTTATAATATATTTAAGTACAATATATAAAATACAAGTAATAATATATTTAAATTATTTAATTATTTTATTACATTTTTATATAAAAACTATTAACTGTTTGATATATTGCTGTTAAACTAAATAATGAACATTTAATTACTGTACAATGATGTACATAATATATAGAATAAATATATATATATAATATATAAAAAAACTACATAAAATGTTTTTGAATTATTTGTTTATAATTTGCAAAATTTCAAAAATTAATATTTGAAGAAGAGATAAGTTATACAAATTTTATACAAATTTTAATAATAATTAACCATTATAATCGGCATTATAATTTGTTTACTTGGCATGACTGTACACTTGTTTTTTCTCTAATTCATCTTTTTATGAAAAGTTATAAAGTAGAAATTATTTATTTTGAAATCGATTAACGTAATTATTACAGCAATTTAATTACACTATTACACTAGTTTTATTTATTTCACTTTTGCATATTTGGTTATCTAAGTATAAAATATTTTATAATAATTTATAAGCAGAAATAAATGTTTTAATTGTTGTAAATATTACATTTGTAACTGCACTTATAAAAGTAAAAGTGGAATTGAATCTTTAATATATCTGGGACTACAAATTGACTTAATATAAGTTCGTAATATTTATTTTTTAAGTGTATGTGTTTTCTTAAGTTTTAATTATAATTTTATATATACTTTTATATATGAATATTTTTTAAATGATATAAGAAATAAGCCATAAAAGTGTATTCAAAATTTAGTTTCTTTGATTTGAGCTAAATTGTAATTGAAGAATATTTGCAAATGTTGATTATATAATAATATTATAAAATATATTTTTGGAATTTGTGTATATATAATATTGTACTTTATAAAGAGAAAGTTGATTTGCAACAAATTTCACAATAAAGTTAAATTGTAACGAATTTTTTTTATAATAAATTAGCCATAATATTGATCCAAATAATATAATAAAACTAAAACTTATATTTTGTAAAAAACAGACCTTTTCGTTTTAATTAAGCAAATAAAAATAAAAATAAATATATTTAAACTCCTACAAAATAAAATTTCTATTAATCATTTTGGAAGATTACGTTGAATCATTTTGGTATCATTTTGGAGTGTTATAGGAACATAATACAAACAAAATTTTTTATTTACTTAACACCATGAGAACATTAATGTTTTGTATTTCATTTTATATATTATAAATATCTGCTTTATGAAGTAAATGAAATTATTGGAAGAATGTTTTCATAAGTAATTTAAATAAGTTGATGATATTTCAAATATAAATGAGTATTCATTTATAGAGTTCTTATAAGAAAAATTTAATTATTTGAATTAAATAAGTTGGTACTTTTGAAGAACTTAATTTTTTTTAATGATACAATTTCAATTAATTGTTAATATTATATTATCAAATAATCTTACTTATCTCAGTTGTTTCGTTGATACTTCCTAGCAGAGGTATTTTGAATTTTAAAATTGAAGTCAGGCTATTTTTCTCAGCTCAAAAATAACCTTTTAGTGCGAGGAGAGAAGTTGATGATCTCCCAGAAGGAAAGATTTTCTATAATTGCCCTGTATCTCTCATTCTTAGGCGAAGATCCCTTTTCACTATATTCCGTATTTTAATCTATAATTTTCTTCGATTTTTTCCTTTCTAACATACACTTCTTACCCTCTTCATAACTTTGCATCATTGCATTACATACTTCTATTTTATTTTCTTGGTTATGTCTTCGCGATCTAATTTTACACTTGACACAGCTCTTTTGACTTTCTGAGTCCATCTCTCCATCATTTCTACTCTTTTTCTCGCGTTTTCTAATTCCTCGGACTTTTACATATCTCTTTTCCGCATACTCTGTCTTGTTTCATATGTTGTTCTCCCAATTTTCTTTTCTTCCTTCCTTTTTTTCCCGCCGTTCGTATCCCATTTTTCTTACTCGTATTTAACAGCCGCTTCCCCTGTTCGGCTTGTCATTTGGTCGACCTATTTCGCCTGTTACTTATAGTCCTCTTAATAAAAGTCTGGGAGTTTGGGGCTAAAAGCAGCCGCTATAAAAATCATTGACTTGACTTGCGTTGCAGCCGAAGTTTCAGCGGCCGGATGACACGAGAATAACTGTCAGAATAGCGCTGTTGAAATCTTTCATGCCGATATTTTCTTTTCTTATTCTAAATTCACCAGAAAAATCCATGATCGATGCGATTTACATTTTGTACGTTCATTTTGAGCATCATACTGTAAATTTGATCAATATTTCTATTATATGTTTCGTCCTTTTGCATGTACAAATAAAATAAAGAGAAATATTACTCTACGTTTTATCATACTTACTACTATTTTAATTATTCTATTTTTAACCAAAATCAAAATATTCAATGTTGTTAAACCTTATAAGATATTTAAAAAATAACTTTAAATGTAATATATAGTATAAAAATAACAAATATTATATTTAAGTATTTAAATAAATAAATATATATTAATTCAGCTGATAATCTTAAATCTAGAGTATTTAAGATTAATAGTTAACTCTCATTAGATTTGTAAACAATTTTTTTACGTAGGTCATAATAAAATTTTACCCATAATATGCTCAATCAATTGTTTTTCCAATTTTTTTGAGCTATATAATTTGAAACATGTACGTTTGTATAATTATTTTTAACAAATGCAACAAAATAA
The DNA here is from genome assembly GCA_030522565.1 of Ceratosolen corneri. Lineage (NCBI taxonomy): Eukaryota > Metazoa > Arthropoda > Insecta > Hymenoptera > Agaonidae > Ceratosolen > Ceratosolen corneri. The sequence goes on from JAPYYT010000969.1 coordinate 27,801, forward strand.
TGATGGAATAGAAGTTAAAATATATTATATGTCTTCAAGGTAATAGAACAAACAAAAGGAAAAACAATGTGGACACTTACATATTTTGTGCCAAAACTCGATTTCTTCATTAACATCTCGTAATGTATAAAATGCTTAATTTGTTAGATAAATTTTTATACGGAAAGCAATTATTATTAACTAAAACAATAAAATCATGAATAACTGAAATAAAATATGAACATTTTATAGTTATAAATAACAATCTTAAATTCTTTTAAGTCTGAAAGATTCATTCGGGAGTAATTCGCTATTTTAATTGATTAAAAACTTAATTGTAGAAAATTTTTATATTTTATAAAAATAAATTATTTTTTAATACAATATATGCAATTATATTTTTAAAAGACAAAAAAATCCAATGTTTAATATAATATTATTTATATAACATTATATAATACCAATCTCCAAACATTAGCTTTATTAGCTTTATAGTTATGTCAATCAATGAATTTTAGAAATAGTAAGTAAATAAGTTATAAATTATAATTATATTTATTAAATTTCAATTATGATCAATTAGTTAATTTGGATAACATTTTGTTAAATAAATTAAATATTTAGAAACTGAGTATAAAAATGTATTTATTCTGTAACATTTTATTTTAATATTATACAAATTTTGTAGGATAAAATATCTACATACAATATGTTATCTACACTGATATAAATTGATATATTTAATTAGTAAATTTATTAAAAGTCATATTCAATTTTGGATAATCATTATAATAGGATGGATGTTAATTATTATATAGCCTAGGTCAAACTGATCTATAGAATAAATAAAATTTCTATCTTAAAAAAAATATTCTTAAAAAAAGAAAATTTGAACAAAAATATCTTTAAAATATTTATTTAAAATAATAATAATTTATTGGCGCTAAAATAAGTATTATTCAAAATTGATCAATTATTTGTTACATCATAACATGCTGGGAAAATGTGTATAACATCGAATTGAATTTCATTATTATTACTTACATTTTAATGAAATTTATTAAAAAGATGAAACAGTATGGTAAATTTCTATAAATTTTATATATTAAAATTTATTATTTTCATAATATTTATTTATTAAAAGAAAGTATTCAAGAAGGGTTAAAATAAATTTATTTAATTTTTAAATAATTTAGTTATGTAATTGGGTGACGGAAGGTGAAAGAATATCAAATGTGTGAAAGTACCCTAATAAAAAAATGATAATTTTATAGATGCATTTATAAATGCATTGAAAATTGATAATGCATAATTTTTTATATTTGCAGCTTAAAACAAAACAGAAGCAAAAATAATAATAATATTAATAAAATAATAATAATATTAATAAAATAATAATAATATTAATAAAATAATAATAATATTAATAAAATAATAATAATAAGGAAAAAGACTTAAAATCAGTAGAGGTTTCAAAAATTTTGGTAATATTCATGAATTAAGATGCATCATTAAGGTAAAAACCAATAAATTTTTGTTTGACCAAGCCGACTAAACAAGTGCATGTCAGCAAACTATAATATTTCGAGTAATGTCCACGTATTAAAGAGACACCCCATTTTATATAATCTTCTCATGTTGTTTTTATTATCTTCAATCGATCACTATTTGTAATTCACATAAATTTATAATATTTTTCATCTTTATCAGTAAGGAGTTGAACAATGCGTAACTTGAATGTTTTAACAGTATAAATTATATTATATAGCCGTAGGGACAAAATAGAAAACGAGGGAGCAACGAAAATTAATAAATAAGAAAAGTAATTATACGCAGTCTTATCCTTACTTTCGGTCGTGCATTCTTATTTTTATTATATATTAAAGTCTTTAATCTGTCATTGTCGACGTAGCTTTCTCTTTTCATGCTGCTGCTGCTGCTGCTCGATATCTTTTTTCGCGTGTACTCTCTCGCACACCCCCGGCAGAATCGCTTTCTCTTTTTCGTGCATGAGTTGTTTTCTCGTTTCTTCCTTGATGTCGCGTGAAAAGGGAGGTCGAGCCAGGAGAAAAAAAAGCACACGCGCGAACTAACGTCGCGAATTATAACGAAACGGTTACGGACGTAAGTGACACTGGTTTAGCCCGAATATAAGAATGAGAAGAAGGGGAATTTTGTATTTTTGGCTTGTAGTGACTCATTTCGCTCTCCTTTTCCACCTACACAATTGCATAGTCATGCTCTCACTCGGTGGCTCACCTTCGCGAGCATAAATGCGTCCTCTTTGCGCTACCACTCCACGCGTGTTTTCTCATAACCGCATTATGCAATATCGAAGCGCGCATGCAATTCAATGCGCCACACATATTGCTGCCAGCAACAGAGAGAGAAAGAGATATGTAGAAGTTTTTGGACCTCTTCTGCATCCACTGGCCAAGTTTTGCAGAAAATCTTTGCAGTCTTGTAATACTCGGATGCATAACTTTCATTACGATATATCAAATTTTGTTATTTTTTTGAATATGTGAAAGAAATTTTAACATCAAAGATTTAATGTTTTTTGTTTACTAATTTTTTTCTGTGTTAAACTTTGGCGATATTGTTTGATATTCTTAAGTACAGTGGTTCATAGTCTATTTTTTTAACTTAATTTTTTGTACAAATTGTAACGTAGTTTAAGTATAAATTGAAAACTAATGAAATGTTGATAAATGGTCAGTACTGATTTTTTAGGCAAATAATTCTATTTCAAAGTGAGATTTATTAGTATAGTCTTTTTCAAGCTGTTACTGAAAAATTTTTTATTTCTATATACATTTAACGACTTATATATTTTTTTAATTAATATCCATATATTTATGATATCATTAAGAATTCTTGGAAATGTTAGGTTTAAATAAATTTACCATAAAATAATATAATTATTAAGTATAGTTTATATTTAAATTAGCAGGTAATGATTTTTATTTCTTATAAGAATATCTATTGTTGACATTGTCTTGTATAATTTTACTAGGTCAGTCGCGTGCTGCATCAACAGATTTGTGCATTAACCTTGTACATTAAAATAACTAATATAAAATAAATAAGAAGAGCTATCAAGAATTTTACGTTGAATTTTAAGAAGAATGTTATGTATTGAAATACAATAATGTAAAATTATTTATTCGAATTTCTATAATTTTTAAAGTAATTTTATCATTAGTTTCTTTAATATATTAGTATTATTTAATTAAAAATAATAGTACTAATTCTGTCATAAAAATGAATTTAATAATATATAAATTTTAAAATTATATAAATTGTATGTATGTCTTTGGAAATTTCGATAACAGTATTTTAGTATTACTAAAATCAATGATTTTTGTAATTAATTTTTTTTAATATTTGAAAAAGGATAACGAAAAAGTGATTAACAAACAGAAATTTAGTCTTATGATGTAAAGTTATAGTTTTTAACTGTATTGGATATTGAAGCGTGAAAATTTAGACTATAACATGATATATGGTGAACGATGTGTATTAAATTGAAAAAAGCTATATAAAATTCGAAAACAGAGAAACATATGAAATATTACAATTGTCAACTTAAAACATGTTATCCTTGACCAACATTAACAGAAGGTGACATATTTATCCTAATAACTATTGAACTGACATTGCTATGGCGAGTAATACAATGATGACGGATGACGATAATGATGATTCTTACGACATCCGTTTAATCGAGAAAAAATGTGAATCGGTCGCATGCAATTGAGTTAAGACTAATCAAGAACCTTTTACGTACAATGAGAAAAATAATATAGATTAAAGTTCTTTATACGTTAAAATATGATTCATATTATATTTTTTGTGAAGCTTGACGGTGGAAATAACTGCAGGGAGGATATTGCACCAGTGTTCAAGACGTATGAACGCTTTGACCCCGTAAACGATTGAATAATGAGAGTATACTGGCTTCACAATGACGTCAGCCGTAAACACATCGTTAACTCGTGTTTATCATGAGTCATTCTCTTCGCGAATTATCGGCTACAATTTACTCGCGACAATAATTGAGAGACACAAAGAGAAAAAAGAAAGTAAAATATTTACAAGAGAACATTAAAAGAAGAGCAAGATGAGAGAAATTTTGCCCCTTTTTTCGTCTTTGCGCTTGTAGTATATTGTAGGTTGCTGTGTAGTATATGGCACTATGATACATACAGCTTGGAACAACGTGTCCAAAAATAATATACTTAAATAAATTATGATGCAAATACTTCAGCAAGATAATTTTCCTCCATTTCTTTTCCTGATAATTTTGAATTGTATTAGTATTTGCAGTTATATTACGATAATGACCAGCATAATAATTGAATAGAAATATATTCGTTGTAATTTTAAACAAATTTTAATATTATTAGTAGTTTATTATGATTTTATAAATATAGATAGATTTATTAATGTAATTAAGAGTTATTAAATTGTTGGATTAAATATTTGAATTTGCATAATATAAAAATTAAGAAGTAATGACAATTAATAGTTTGTAAAAAATAGAAAGATTAATTTAATTTATAAAAGTAACTAAATTGATATTATAATTAGTTACATAACATTTATATTAATACTAAATATTAGTTTTTCAAAAAATTACTGTATACTGTTATGCTTGATTGATTTACAAAAAATCATACAATACTTGCGGTTAATAAAAGATACAATTTGTCATTATAAAAATATGACTACAAATATTTGTTTTTAAATATTGTCTTTAACATTATATTTTTTAGTTATACGTTAAAACTGAATTTTTATATACAATGATTTATAAATTTTAAATACGTGGGAAATGTGTTCGATATGGATACAAATTTAAACATTAAAATGAAAAAGAATTTCCGTTGTATATTATTGGTACATAGTTAAAATTATAATTTATTAATGTATTCCACATAATTTTAATATGTTATAACAAATATATTATAGCTTTAAATGTATTGAATTTAATTAATAATTCAATTATTGTTTGATATCATTTATGGACAAATTGAGGACACATAAAATTGTAAACATAAATATTAATTAGTTTAATGCGCACGTAACAAGTAAGATAGCATAAAGCTATATGATTCATTATCAATTATAACCGGTTTTTATTGATTAAGTAACTGTTTAACAATAATATATAACAATATAAGTAGATAGGTCGCCAAAATACAAGGCTATAATAAAATTGATTAATCATTTTAATATTTTTTATAAAGGTCTACTATCGTACATTAAGTACAGGTACTAACTACAGGTACATTTAAAATTCATACATAATAATACATAAAATATTATTCAATATGATTTAAGCAATACTATTGTACAGTAGAATTACTTTATTCTAACTTAAATATTTATATATGACTTGCAAAGATGAAATGCAAATTAAATTAATGAAATTTAATTAATGAGACTTGAGTATTCCCATATATATTATGCATAATTGTTACCGTTCCTTTCATCAATATCTATATATATATATATATATATATATATATATCTCACTTTACATCTTCGTTCTCTTATCTATCTACTTATTTACAGCGAAACTAACATTCGTGTATACAAAATCTTCAAATCCTTATATAATATTAACACAGCTCCTTTTTATCATTTATTCTACTGCCACTTATGTACTTAAGCATTAAATTTATCTTATTGAACAGAGAACAGAGTTTTGAAACGTCTTAAATGCAATATTTTGAAATACGAATTCTAAAGCATTTATTTGTTGCTCATTTTTAGATAATGAAATATAATATATATATATTTCAAACATATGAATGATTAGACTTTATAAATAATGTATCAAACTATTTTAGCTAAAAAATTTTTTTTGACAATAATAAAGAAGAAAGAGATGAAAGCTTGCAAAATATAAATGTTTTTATATAACATCCTTATCGGTTTTATATTTATTAAATACAATTTAGAAATCGGCATTTAAATATTTGTAAATTCATTATACTTTATTACTTTTCCTAACTTTACCTTTTTTCAAAATGAAGTATATATTAATTATAATTATTTGCTAACTAATTAATGTTTTGTTCGACGATGATTTTATTACTAATGAATGAATAAAAATAATTTAGTATACATTAAGAATATAAACGAATTATCAGAAATTACTAATACAAATTATTTATCTAAAACATTTTTTTATCTCAATTAGTAGTTATTTTTGGTTGAAAATTGGTGTCTTGATATGAGGATTTATTATTAGGATATACTATTATTTACAGTACAATAAAATCTATAATTAAAAAAATGGCTCTCATTCTTAAAACAAAAGATTAATTAATACTATTTGTTTTATTAATGAGATTTTATATTTTAAGAAATTATATAAATTTATTTTTTCTTTCATCATTATATATATCATAAATTTTAATGTAATAAACGTATGTCGTATAATAAATGAAAGACATCTAATTGAATTTATAATTTAAAATATCGATTTATTCATTATAATAGTACTATTCGATTTTCTCAAATTTTTTATTAGACCGCATATTTTTGTATATTCCAATTAAAATTCTTTAACTAATAAGTTTATAAAAAATGATTACAATAGTTAGTACATACTTTTTAGTACAACAAATATAATAACGGTCAACTTCGATTGAAAAAGCAATTTGTATTATATTATATAAAAAGAATTATTTTCTTCTTTTCCTTGTAAATTATTATTTTATCTTGTTGTTTAATGCAAATTTATGCCTACTTATTTCGACATTTAAAATAAACTACAAACTAGAATTTTATGATTCAATATTTTGTATGGATATTGATAATTACAGCTACTTTGGGACAGGAAACGAATTATTTATATTTCACTTAAACTACGATAATAAATAGGATAAACGGCATGGAATGAACTGCTTGCTGAATATTAGTGATGAAATAATTGAACAATTAATTAATTAAAACGTGAAAGTTGTAAGGCTGAGCAAAAATGTGCGGTTATTTAGATTGCGGCACGCGTTATTTAAAAATTGACAAAAACATCAGTTACAATTACAAAAGATTTAGGTTACCGGTGCTACTCGTTGACTGACACGTCATTAGGCAATTGTTTTCAGAATAATATCGTATAGTTGTTCGCGAGTGCTTTGGCAAGCGCGCAACCCGCTAATTACCCGAAACAGTCTAAAGCGTTCGTTCTCTCATCCCCAACTCAGTGTGCCTATGTGGCTCTGCAAATGCTAGAGAAGGAAAGTAAGCGAGAAAAGAGAGAGTCGACGGAACTTGCGATGCGTCTACAATGGATCTAGGTCGATCTAGAAATAACCTCGGATGTATTCAAACTCCTCCGCTTGTTAGAACGCTTGCTAGATCTCCAAGACGAAGATAGAGAACCACTGTAAGATATCACCCGTGATTTTCTCTTCTCTTCTACCTTCCTTACACTCATATAAATACAAACGCACGTGTTTACCTTCTCTTTTTCGTATTCAGTGATACGAATGCGTTACGTTCTCCAATGAAAACCGTGGTGCAATCAGAGTGATGAGGCGTTCGAGTGAAACGTTCTCTCATTGGACGCTCACCGCAAATCATTATTCGAGGAGTTCTCGGCTTTTCACTCGATGTCGAGCCGTTGCTCTAGACTTCACCTAGATGAATGTCTCGTGAGATATTTGTAGATTTTGTAGATATTGTATTTTTTGTAGATATTGTACCGATAGAATCATTTGGGTTCCAGAAACAGACTTTTATCTTTATCACTCGGGAATGAAGCAGACATTCTACACGTGTGCTTCACTTTCTGCTACTACTTATATTTCATTGTTTTTATTGTTCTTATATTAAAACATTAATTTTCTGAGTATCGAATCTAAATTTCTTCATTTAATCATTCTTCATTTTATGTTCAAGGTAATACTAAATATAATTATGTAGACACAAATTAGTAAAAATCATATGGCAAACCTGATTAATAAACAGTACAATCCTATTTTTTAGATTCAAATAATTATTTAAAAATAATTAAGTGTTATCCTACTACATATCTATTACACTTTCATTTTAGTAGTATTCATATCGATTTTTTTTTTCTAATTGTAATATTATTATTATTATAACAGTTATAAAGCAAAAAATTGCAATTTAAATTGGTTATCACAAAGCAAAGCTACTTAGAAAATTAATAGATTCTTATATAACTAAAATTAATAATTACAATAGAAAAATGTATCTAGAAATATTTCTTCTAAAATGTATGAACAATTTCGAAAAACCCAGAAAAGTAAATTGAATTAACATTTGTCTTATAATTATCATATTCATTATATAAATAATAAATTTTTTAATTACTACATTATTATTAATTATTTTATTATATACGATTATTGTAACCGTTTTCTTATTCTTATTTATTGTTAATAAATTATATAATGAATAATTAAAATATAAAGCTGATTATTATATATATGATAACAAGTTTTTCATTTAGTCATTACAAAGAATTCGAATTAATAGATGAAAATTTCTTAACTACTTTTGGTACTAGAATTTTAATGATTCCCATTTACGTTAAACTAGTCAATATTAAAAAATTTTCGAATAGTTTTCATAAACAAAATAATTTAAATTCAAATTTATTTAATTAATTTATTAAATTGTACTTTATATATTAAACTGTAATTTAGTTTAAATTACAAAAAATATAAGAAATACCGTTTATTTAAAAACTATATATAACTTGAAAACTGATTTTAATAATTCAGAATGAAAAGTGACGAAAGTTTAAATACTTTCTTTGCAATATTACATTAATATTACCTCGTCGTTCCCTCGACAAAAAAAAGCAACGAAATTTATCCCATGTTTAACTTTAGTTTTTTCAATTGAGGAAAAAGAGATGATAGCTAGAAAGCGTATATCATCCATTGGATGAATCATTGGGAGTGAAAGTATATAGCGTACATGAGGGGTAAGATCAAATCGTTGTGTTGGGTCCTGTGGCAGTTTGCGCGGCAGCTGTCACTTTGATTCACTACTTCCTGCGCCTGTCGTCTTATTTTCGTCGACGAGCTTCTATACTTCTACGTTTTTCCCTTCTCCCATAACAGTGAACGAACTGTTCTTTTTCGCTTCCTTCTGGTTTCGTCTCTTCATTTAAACATACTTTATTATTTCATTTTCAATATGGAGAGATACACAACGATCAAATAAAAAAGTCATCTCATTGACAAAAAAGTTAATATAAGCATGCGTTTAAATTATTTGTACTTGCAAGTTTTCCAAGTATTATGTTGTAAAATCTTCCCTTTTATGGTTTCTATAAATTCTATAATAAATGTTTAACTAAAGGAATTTTATATAGTTTGAAATATTATCTTAAATAAACTTTGTAAATGATATTATATTATAATAATAATATAAATGTCTATAATAACAAATTTTTTTAATTATTATTATTATATTTATCATTGTTATTTGAGTTTTAAAATTTAAACGGCATGGATCATTATAAGGTTCTAAATTACACAAATTAAAAAATATAATTATTTTATCATTAAATACCTAAGGTAATTAGACATTTGTAATCTTTATTACAAGAATATTTCTAATATTCAATACCGATTTACAAATAAACTTTTCTTTTGCATAGTATATACTTATGATTCAATATTCAGTACATAAAAGTGAATTTAAATCCTTATTATACGTATAATTATTTCAGCATTAATTTGTTCTATTTTAAATAATAACTATCTTAACATTTTGGTCTTAAAATTATTATTATTTTTTAGTACTGCATGCAAATCTCGCTTCATTATGTTATTATGTTTATTCTAAATATGTATAGATAATTCCATGCTTTAAAAAAGTTTAAAGTGGACTTTAATTTAATACCACTGTATTATAAATTATATAGAAATTTGTTGTATCATAAGGGTTCTATTTGTAGGTATTGGAATTATAGTCGTAAGAGATTTTATAGGCAGGTTAGTATCTCATAAGTAACAACATTTTGAAAACAAGGAACTGACGAATACATCAGAAAATTGAATTATAACACAGAAAAGTAACATCGTATAAAGCAATATATGATAACGTTTTGTCAATTTTGTGGCTTTTGTAAAAATAAATTGTAATAATAAAAAATGAAACTTTCTGAAAAGGTATAAAAGTAGTAAAAGCAGCATAATTAATAAACATTATAATTAAGTAATAGTCAATAACTAAATAAATTTTACTTGAGCACCAATTATCTCAACAGCGTCATTTGCGAATGTTTAGGTATTATTTAAGGATAAATCTTTTTAATACTGGCTTTTATAATAACATCATGGATTATGTGTATCAGCTAATTTTTTAAAATTATTCATCATTATTAAAAAAAAAAGTTAAATATGTTTATAAATGAAATTGTGAAATTAAATAAAGTTGTTTTTATGTTACGATGAAATCGCACGAATTCCATATTGTTTTCTAGGCGACTTATATATGGAACCAGGAAAATTCTTTATGAAAAGCCTGTGCATTCTCTTTAGTTCCAACATAATAATGGTAAATACAAATAGTGAATATGTAAGTCGAATAAAAAATTGTATAACTATTAGTATTCGGGATTAGTCATTTTTAATGCTGAATTATTCCCATACAGAGAAATTAAAATTTTTTTAATATTAATATAATTTATTTTGTTTTAAAAAAAAATTGACGAATTTTTATAAATTAATGATTATATTTATACTTTTTTCTAAGAAGATAAAGCTATTTTACATTTTTATAGAAAGATTTTATTTAATAATTTTTTTCATAGATAAATTTATTTAAACATTAATAAGAAAAATTATTGAATTAAAATAGAATTTTATTATTTTATATTTAACGAAGTTATATAATATACTTAAATTAATAATTTTATACTTAAATGAAAATTTATTGTTGTATTGTTCTCAAATATAATTTATAACTGAGGTACATTAAGTTTTATTAATGTTCAGATTTTTAAACGTTAATATACCGTTAAATAAACGTTAATATAACATAAATTTGAATATTTTTATCAAGATTTATTTTTAAAATATCACAATTTTCATATTTTTATAAATAATTTGTTGAAACATAACACTATTATGAAATTATAAAAATAATATTTGTATTAACAAAAGCATGTTGTTATTTTAAAGAAAAATTATTTTATAACATTTTAATAATTTTGATACCTTTTATAAAACTGAACAAAAAAAATGGTACTGATATAATGGAAGAATAAAAATTAATTATAGGTTATAAATTAAAAGTAAGCCTACGAATGTAAAATGTCTGTCTGTAAAAAATTATCTCAGATCTATTGATTTTAGTAATTAAGATTTTTATCGTAGTGGTAAATAGTGAAAAAATTATTACTAATAACAAATTTTTACATAACAGTCATTTGAATTCAGTTTTATTTTACTTTTCATTGTTGATATGTATATACTTATAATGGTTTAAATCAGAAAACGATTCAATAGGAATTCAAATAATTTATTCAAAAGAGATGTTATATTTCTATAAGGGTTAGTAGTTGAGTGACGGGGACAATTGTTTGTATCTTATGTGGAATGCCAGCGGACATGATCTTATCGAGGTTTCGGCTCTTGAAGTCGTAAAGCATTTTTAGCGGTGAGCGGCGGAAAATAGAAGAGCTTCCCGATTGAGAATCCAGGTTGAGAGACGAAGCAGCTAAGGAGAGGGCGTACTACGTAATAGTTGCTCCAGCTGAGTTTTGTATCACGTAATCACTTTCTCTGTAAATGATTTACGTATTAATCGCTAACCTAAATTGTGAGATTTTAAAAGTGTGAGATTTTAACAACTTATCCGAGGCACGCTTCCACTTGGACGTTACTCCTTTTTGGCCGGCGATTCTTTTTCTTTGTTTTGTCTATGTATCCGATGACCAGTCGAAAAACGAGAATTTGTCGCAAATCAGAGAAATCATTGCGCAAGAGGGACTGTTATTGGGGGTGGGAGAAGGAATGTCGTGGGCGAAGGCGCTGAGGACATTCAACGAAGATTAATTCGGAGATAATTTGTTTTAGAGGAGTTTATCTGACTTTCTTATCTATGTGCTTATGTTCAATTTCACATCTTGTCCACTGAGGTGAAGATAAAAAGAATGAAAAAATAATCTGTATACAAATGTGCATCACTATATACTTGAATTATGCAAAGTCCATATTTAAATTCGACGGAGACTATTTTGAATGTGAATACCATTATGCTGATGTAGTTGATACTTTTAGATTAGACTGTAAATTATTAATTTTTTATCAACACACCTCGAGTCAACACATTTAAAATTAACTTAAAATGCAAAATCTTTTGTTCACTTAGTGACTCCATATAGAGAAGTATATATTGTAATTACTTAAAGCCAATACTCCAGTCAATTTCTTCAAACCATCAGTTATGAGAAACAATAAAAACAAGTCATAAATTTAAATTAGATTATTTAATAAAAGTATGCTTTATAATTTTTTTAATTAATCACTAGAAGAATATTGCGTATAATTTAAAAATAATATATAATAATAATACAATTTTATATACAAATTATAAGCCAGATAAGATGTTTACGTTTTACATTATTTACAGTTTCGAAGAAGTATATTTACGTTTTCATTGTATGTTATAAATTTTCAAATATATTTACAATTTTAAAATAATATATATTATTTATTAATAAAATAAAAATTATAAATTATAAATATTAAAAATTATAAAGTCAATTAAAATTGATATAACAAGTTGATGATATTATTCATCTTTACTTTACATCTCAATATAGATTAAATTTTTAGTTTATCGTGAAATTTATTTAATATTAAAAATTAAATATTAATTTATTTTATAAAAATATTTTCATATATTTAATTTTTTTAAATATGTTTTCAATTATTTACATAATTATAGAAATCGTAAAAATTGATATTTTTTAACGTAAACGTAAATTTACAATAATGTATAAAAATATTTCATTTAATAAGAGTTAGGTAAAAATAAAATTATGTTTTTACAAAATTATAGCAAAGTTATATTCTAATATATATTCATAAAATGAATACATATTTGTATATAATTTATATTTAATTTTTATATCAAAATTTTTCACTAATATGAATTTTTTAAAATGATAAAATAGTTTAAATTGATTAGATATGTAATCGCAAAAAAACTGAAAAATATTAATAATCCTGAAATTATAACCATCCTTTATAATTTTATAATGAATATATTTATATGACATTCATTAAACATTATAAATGTCTAATTTTTAAATTATGAAAACACAATAAATAAATAATTAACGTTATACATTTTTAATGTAATTAATTAATGATTTAGTAAATAATTAATATTATTATCCAGAATATTTGCAAATAGTAATTGTTAAATAATGCATAATTAAAAAAAATTTAAAACAAATTCAAGAAAAATAATTTTATATGTATTAATATATATAAAATTTAATCTTTTGTTTTAAATGTTAATTTATATTAAAATTATTTTGAAATGTTTCATTAATACATAGAAAGAACATCACATACTTGCTGAACTTGTTAAATAATGTTGAAACGAAATCAGTAACAAAGACAATCCATGACAAGGATAAGGTGTTAAATGATACTTGAGCATAGAAGTTATCCTCGAAAAAATAAACCACATGAAAATATAAAACGATTATTAAGTTCGTCAAAGTCAAAATAAAAATACGCAAGTTCACAGAACTTTCAAGAAAATAAACTCGTAAGAACAGCAAACCCATCAGTTCCATTATCAGTTGCAATTGTTTGTTTAAAAAAGACCGATGTAATTATCATCACATACAAGGGAAACTGACTTGAATTTGAATTTTTCCCTAAGGTGTGCAATTCTCAACGGCTACAAAAAGTTATGGCGTCAGATCAAGTAGTATACGTCTTTAAAGTACGAATAGTCAGACAGGTTACGCCATGACATGGCGAAGGCCGTTCTAGGTCGCGCTACGCTTTACCTGTTACTCAGTCATTTGCGATATTAAATCAGCCCAGTTTTCTTTTTATTACGTTCTTAAAAATTGCTTGTGCACAGATTGAAAAGCGAATTAAAGCCGTGCTATTTCTGGCAAATTTTGCAAAGATAATATTACGAGTCAAATTGATTTCATTCTTTCGACTGTATTATTGAATATGAATAATATTTTACCAAATATTATATAAACATCTATAGATTTTTATTGAATCTCTAGAAGAAATCTTTTTAATAATTACTGCATATATTTATGTTGCTTTTGCATTTATTTTATAGTATATCGCATTTTGTTATTAAAATTTCCTTTGTAAATTAATACAAAAGTAATAAAGATCGCAAAATAATTTATTATTAATATCTATCTTACTATTTTTTAATTTCGTTTCAATAATTTTAATTTAATAATTTTTTTTTAATTTTATAATATAAATATTATAAATATTTTTTATAATCTACAGAGTATAAAAAAAAAGTATAAAAAAATTCATAGATACATTATATAGGTACTTTATGCACCTAGTTTAGGTACCTAGGTACATTATATTTTAATATTATACAATTTAATCAACGATTTAGTATAATTTACTATAACAACAATGAGATAATTTGAAAAAATAACAAAATTTTATTTATTTACATTTTCAGCCAATTTTATTGATATATTTTAGATAATTATATTTACATTTTTATATAAATTTATAATGAAGGGTTAATTCTCGGGATAATTCCCGAACAGAGAGAATATTAACTTATAACGGAGAAGTCTTTCATATTTAATTTCATAAATTTTGTTCAAATTATTGAAATGTCACATAATGATATAAAATAGAAATAAATTAAACTCTTTGTACTAAATGAATAAGTAATTTTTCTCTATATGTTCTTAATGATAACGAATTTAAAATGAATATATAAAATAATATACTAAATAATATATGATTAAAATAGGTATTGACTATTACTTTTAATTGAATTAAATACTAAAATAATGTAGACCTAATTAAAATGAATTGTTAAAAATAACTTATTATATGAATGAATAGTAATACACATAAAGTAATATTTAAATTCATTTCCTCAAATGTTTTTATTAATCGACCACGCATATTTTATGATCGGTGTAGAATAAATCAAATAATGTATTCACTATACACTTTACTTTGCATCAATACATTACAGATTTAAAATTGTATGATTTTTTAATAACACTTTCACAATTTTTAATATATTATAAGAAATTTTAATTATGTACATCTAAAATGTATGTAACTAAAGTATGAATTACTTTTAAGCTAATTTATGATTAAATATAATATACGAGTTATTCAATATATAAATCAATATATAAATTATACAATATTAAGAAAGTTTAATAATTATTACATTGAAATTTCTTGAAAAATTAATTTCATTTAAAGTAATTCGTTTAAGATTAAAAAATAAAAATTTTAGGTCCTTACATAAAATATTGCAGTGAAAAGTTTGCTGATTGTCCTATTTTAATTCATCAATAATTCATATATTAAACGTATAATAAATTATTATCCATAAATATATGAAAAAATAACCAAGATTTAAATATTCATTTCTATGGAAAACAAACAATTACTTCAATTTTTGTCTTACATTATGTTACAATTCAAAGACTTAATTTTTGCAATTCAGTTTCTAATTATAAGATACTAATGTGTATATTAGTTAATGCAATATTTTACATATTCACTAGTTTTTGTTCTAATGCGTATTTAGAAATGATGTATTTATATTCTATAGAATTACACATAATTCATTCGATATGCTGTACAAATATTACAATAGAAATAGTTTTGAAGAATATATATGAATGTATATTATACCAAATTTCTCACCTTCACAAAAAGTTATATTTAAGCAATGTTCAAACGATCATTGGAACTATAAAAAAGTGCCTCTGTATATTTCATCAGTCTAAAGATGCCATCTATTTTAAAATAAAAATCAAAAAATTAAATAAACCATAAATCCCAAGGAAGTGGTACTTGGCATCGTTAGCTTATTCATTTGGAGCATCAATAAAATAGCAAAAAAATAAAAAAATAAAAAAGAGTAAAAAGAAATAGATGTAACTATCTACATTTTTGTAACTGTCTACATTTTTATTAGTTCAGCTTCTGAAGCATATGTATTTCAATATTAATAACTTGCGACATTTTTTGCGATTTGCTAAGTCATGTCATATTTCTAACAGAGAAACTTTAGTTCATCGCCTGATTTAAGCTAAAATACCCGTTTAATTTTACCATCTGTATATATTTAGAGATAGATAGATAACAAAAAGAGAAAGATCGAGTTGAGAATGCATTAAGGAGTAGTACTGGACAAACTAATATATCAAGACCAAATGTAGCATAAGTTTGTTTTTTGGTACAACAATTTGAATATTATTTAAACTGTCGGGTTCTAGAACTTTTATGACGTATTTTTAAATTTCATGATTTATTTATAAAAATTTTTATTCCATGTTTTATTTATTTTGTCATTACGTCTTAAATATAACAACAATTATAAGATTTAATTGGTCATTTTATAAATTAAGAAAATTGGTTATTAGAAATAATTATTCATTCAGAAATTCTTAGGTTTGTTTAAATTAGAAATTATTTATTTATTATATTTAACGAATATTTAATATTTAAAAAATTATTAATAATGAATCTTAATTTTTTTATTTCAAAATAATTTAGAATATACATTTATAAGGTTTCAATTTTCTTAAAAAATAGAAGTTGCGTTTTATTGGACAAATTAGCAATACAAAAGTTAAATTTGATTATTTCAGTTTTTAAATTAACCTGGACGCGATTCTTAAAAAGTCATTCACGGTCTAAAATATTGTGTAATACATAGAATTAATGTGAAAATAAAAATTAACTTTTCAAAATTTATTGTGTATTCAAGTAAAAACTTCATTTTAAAGAGGAAAAATTATTTAAAAAGTTTAAATTGTTATATTTCTTTCACAAATATCAACTATGAAAATATCAAGTAATGTAGCGTATTTTCCTAACAAACGTTGTCTGTATGTTTAAAGAGTCATAAATTATAAAAATAAGAAGAAGCAGGGGAAGTGAATCTAAAATCAGTGATATTTATTGTGGATCACAATTGTATGCTCGTTCTAGGAGATGATGGAAATGCACTTTACATGTCGTTGATCGATTGAATTCCACTTGGAAATTTGAGTGTACACATTCAACAATCAAAAGGTATCGAGCAAGCTTTTATTCATGGCACGATTCTTCATTTTTAACATAAATAAGAAAATAATCTGGAAATATCGGTAAAAAGTTTTCAAACGATACAGATGTTTAGATCGTCATTGGTGTGCGCATGTGATTACGGCAGCGCTTCTCTATGTGGTATGCGTAGCTGGCGTAACGCCAGGTGGCTGCCGAACTCGGCCGAGAGGGTGGCCCGAATGCCTCCGAAGCGTGTTTCGGCGTCCCGGTGTCGGAGGCGTCCGTCAGTGCGATTTTGACATGGCTGCAAGGCGCTTCCGCGACGTCTTTGCCGCCCCTATTCACATACTAGCGCGACGTCTCAACGATCACCAGCAGCAGCAGCGCTGGCGCGTTCATTATCACTAACAAAACTCTACTTCAGTCGCGCTCTCTTTATTCTTTCTCATTTTATACTTTGCATTGTCTTGTCTCTTGTAATTACGATTGACAATCGTGCGACCAACAGCGTTTCACCCCGAGTTTCTTGCAATGTAAGATAACTATTCTAATTTCCACTCCGTAACTAATTTGAAAACGATGACAAACTTTAGCTTCAAACATTAAGTGAAAATTTAGTGTGCGTTTATTTTATAACACTGATGTAGTGAATATATTTATTAGTTCAACCTTACTTGCAATTCTTCTACGATTTGCTCGCGAATGAACTTGCTATCGTTTTGCTGTTATGTAAATGCTGGTAATTTACATTACGCAGTTGTAATAAATGGAAGAATTCACGAGATAAATAATATTAGAGCAGGAATTACAAAATGTGAAATCTTTGATAGCATGTGACATAAAGTGCGCCTACAAATGTAAACAAACAATTGAATTGCGAATATTACGCTCTAATGTATCTAATTATATATTGAAAAAAGAGAACATTCCTTACGCCACAAAAAATAGTGCATTCCTTGAGCGAATTGTGAATGGAAAAGTTATTGGTAATCGGTCATTTACATGATCATGAATCAAAAAGATAAAAAAATGAACGAATTTTATTATATTATTATAATAATAAGCAAGAATTAATAAATTAGTTCCTAGACGAATCAACTATGAATTACTGAGGATCTACTTTATGAGGGCAAATTTTCTAAGTAACTGCAATGTATTGTAAAGAAATTGCGGAAATATAATTCAATGAAAAACTAAAGGCAGAACTGGACTTTTTGCTATACAGGGAAGAACTCTAAATAGTTTAAGAAACTGTTGATTTTACTATACTTTAGAATCTTGCGACTTGGAAGATCAATGACTACATACTATTTATACTCTATATACTCTATATTACAATTTATTTTATTTTTGTTGTTTGAAATAAAAAGTGCAAAGTGAGGGTGCAAAGAGATGGAACACCGGTGAAGTATCGAGGCCACCGCAGAATGCCTGAGCCGAGGGCGAAACGCTGTAAACACTGTGACGGTACGCAGCTTTGTGTGCAGTGTTTCACTGAAAATTACTGTTTCCTTATGTTGAACAACAATAAAACGAAAGCTTACCATTGCCTTAATTTTGGCGAAGATTAATCTGTATGAGTTGTGTTGATTTGATTTTCACTGACATTTATCTTTTTTCATACATATGACGTGTTGTGTTATTTGATGTTGTTAGACTAACAAATATTAACAAATAAAGGCTTGCATCTCGAGTAAGAACAAATCCATTTCTGTTTTATTTTTCCATTTTATGTACGGCATTATTTATTGTATTTGTTTATATACAGTATTATTTATTTAACTATACAGCTAAATGCAAAAATTAAAAATTCTTCTGATCTTATAAGTACTAAATGACAAAATAATTGCAACAGTATTAAATATATTTAATAGTATTTGTATTCTTAGGATTTCTATATTTAAATTTCTGTTTCATAAATAAAATAAAAATATTAATGTACGTAATTCTGTTATTATTTTAAAATATTTTTTAAATGTATATCTAAAAAAATTTAGAGATATACTTCAAAATATTTAAAAAGCAAATTTTGTAGAATACATATAATTTTAGTATTTTTAAAATGTATTCAATTTTCAAGAGCTTATATTAATATAATACTTATGGATAATATTTTTTTTAATTATTAGTAATTTAATGTGCATGTGAGGAACTGTTATCCGACTTTAATAAATATAATCATTAAAAATAATTAAGAAAACTAGATTAAAAAAATTAATAATAAGAAATTGTTTTGTATTTCATACACATTTGTTTAATGCTAATGCTATAACTTCGATTATATAAAAATTAACTTATTATTAATTATAAAAGTATAATTATAATAATTATAATAAGTAAAAAATTTAGTAAAGTTTATCTTCAATATATTCTTTATTTTGTATATCTCATTAAATATATCTCATATTTTGAATCTTTTGCCTTATTCAGTTTATAAACAAATATTAAAAATAATTTTTTCATATTGTTTTAAAATTCACCAAATTTATCTAAAAAATTAATAATATATTGTTTGAATTTTACGGAAGTGTGGTAGTATTTACCTATCATATTATAACTGAATATTTTATGTAAAATATCGACATTATTTGTGTAATATTTATATAATATTTAAACTTAAGATAAATATGTAATAAAGACTTAAATTTTTTACTTTATTATTTAAAACTAATTTATCATCATATATTTAATAAAAAGCTCCTCTATATTTTATTGTAAATAAGACAATAAAATAATTTTATTTATTTTAAAATTATTCTTCAGTTATTTTCATCAAGTTAATATTTCTATTTTTCAATATAATAAATTTTTCAAATTATATTTAGAAATCTTATGAAGATGTATTCTTATAAGTTATATATGTGCAACTAATATTAAGGTTTAAGTATATATAATATTAGCTAATAATACTTGTATTATAAATTTGGCATTAAATAGAAATTATACAAGAATATAATAATTATTTTTGATCTTCAAAAATTCACTAAATTAAGTCTTTTTATTAGTTTAAATATAAAAAAAGATTATTACAATTTATTGTTAGACATAAAATTTTATTAGTAAAAGTATTAAATAGGCACTACATACATACATGTATACATATATACATATATATATTGGATAAAAAATTATGTACATATTATATAAAAATATCTAAATAAATTGTATATGTTCTGTGTTAAAAAAATGCATACTTAAATTCATTATTCTTTAAATAACTAATTTTTATTTTACAAATTTACAATAGCCAATTAAATATTACTTTAACTAAGGTAAACATTTAATTTGATTAATTTTAGTATTCAATTATGCTTTATTACAGGGAAAAAATACGAAAATTCATTGTATAAAAATAAAAATAACACAGTTATAATTATTGTAAATTTTAATTTTTTGTAAATCCGAGTAAAAATATTTTTAAGCCGTTTTAGAAATTTCAAAATTAACTACAAAAGTTATACTAAAAAATTAAAAATTTATTTAATTAAATACCTGGAGAGACATATTTTTTCCATCACGATCATTTTTATAAGTTTTATGTCCAATTATTTAAAAATTTTATTTAGTATGTTAAAATAATTGCATCAGATTTACAAATAAATATAATTTAAACAATTTATGTAATATAATTGTTTAGAACATCTATTTTAATTTTTTATTTGATAATTGAAAAAAAGAATGTGTAAAAATTTCATAATTCTTATATGATCAATCAAATAAACAGACTTTGTATTAGCTCAAGAAACAATATCTGATATTTCAATTTCACATTGAAAAAGATAACTCTTTGAATATGTTCATGCTGAAATATTATAAACTATTAACTAAATTAGTTTTGACACGTTTATATTATAAAATGCCTATAGTAGTATATATTTAATATACAATATCATCTATGCAATTTTTAATCATACCCTTTTATAACGCAAATAAAATTTAAATATATACCTTATTTGATATATAATTCGATATATAATTGACTGAAAAAGATGGTTAGGGTTAGGAAATATTACTTTGATCAGTATCTAAAACTACCATTAATAAATTTAAAATACTTTTTCAGTATACTTTACGATAACATAATAAATTAATATACAGAATTAATTTTAAGATAACTATGCTTTTAATTTTGAAAATTAATATGTATAGTGTTTGTAGTTTAACTACATAAAGATGCTTTCTAATGGTAAACATAATCTATACAAAAAATTCGAAAAAGATATATTGTTTCAAATTAACTCCACGATGTTACTCAACACTTGAAAAAAGTTATAAAAATTATTATTTGTATTTATTCTATAAAGAAAAATAATATGGTTTGATTTTTATAGACTGCATTTTATTATTAATTATAACTTTTCATAAAAACAACAATATACAAGTGCAAGGAAGGTGCAATGCTGATATATGTGGAATTTGTTTAGCTAAGAAGGGTGCGAAAGGTAAGAGATGACGCAATGGCATATAATTGAAACGAAAAGGCTTTATTTTCGTATCGAATTATTTTACTACCGGGTACATGCGAAAATATTTTCTCTCTCGTGGCGGCCGAATTCCGTTGGCAGTAGCACGACTCGACAAGAGGGCTGCCGCCACCGCTGAAAGAATCAAGCCTAGATTCTCGAAAAGACGAGCAGAATCCAGCACCAAGTTATATCTTCTCGGCATCGAGAGTGAAAGTAGGCCGGTACTTTCAGTGAAAACTCAACTTAATTAGGAACAGCAACCATTTTATCTCTGAGCCATTCATTCCACGACACTCCAATGAAGACGGTAATGTTACAGAGCACATTCTGATCAAATGATTGGCGTTCATCGCTCCGCTAGTCAATCTCGCCTCGGCAAAACCCCTGCCATATATTTTTACCTCAGGTTATTCATCCCCTCTCTTCTTATCTTGGTACCTCAACTCCTTCAAGTGCCAATTCTTCATGGAGATATCGTCGGTCCACCTATATCAGGTAGCACCTGGTAAATGGCTCGTTTATCAGCGCAATTTTCAACTTCTTTTTCAATCAATTTCTTATTTGTTGATAACTGCAGATAATTCAGAGATCTTAACTTATTTAATTCTATACGTAATTTATATAATTTTTATATAATATAATTATGTTTAGAATTATATATAATATAATTCTATATAATATATAATTTCTATTAATTTCAATAATTTGATTTCTCAGTATTTTTATACGATATCACTGACAACTTTTTTCTACGTATTTTTCTTACTCTATTTTTAATTTTATTCCTAATTTTTATTTAGTTATATACATTAAATAAAAATTATATTTTTATTCAATTATATATTTAAAATATCTTAATATTATTTATTTATCACGTTTAATTATATCTTGATTAAATGTAATTAAATAAAATTAATTACATAAACTCTTAAATGTAAAATTTTAATAAGGTAAGTATTTAAGTCTTCTGCTTATGCTTGATATGTCATTAAGATTGTGAGGATATTATCAGCTAGTTGTTCATTAGTTATAGTTTTACTCATACAAAAATACTTATAATTATAAATGAAACAATTAAACAGTTTTAAATTTTTCTGAATTTGTATTATAAAAAAATTTATTTTGTTTAAATAGATAATATAATTAAGTTTATTATATTGTATATACAAAATTATATATTTGATAATAAACAATATATAAATGGAGTATTAAAATATAATCAAAATAACAATAAACATATGGTTGAATTAAATTTTGAACATGAACTATAATTAAAAAAAAATTAAATACATAGATAATCTCTCTCTTTTGTATTTCTTTCTCTCTATATCTCTTTCTCCTAAGTATATATTTTTTTAAACAAGACATTGCAAAATTAGTGAATGTGTACAAAATTAGTGGAACATGTTTTACTGTAAAATAAATAAACTTATCCACGTCAAGAAGCTTGGAAAATGGGTAGCGTATTTTATATTGTAGAAAATCATTTTTTTTAATCTCTAATTTGAAATTAAAATACATTTTTGGTCATTTTTTAAATTGAATTCCATATTATGAATTATAATCATAAATATCGTAATTTAATAAAAACGAAAATTTTCCAATATATTATAAATGATAACAATCAATTTTGTATAAAAACTTCTAGTACAAGATTTGTAAGGTTTTATTTTTAATGAAAGAAGAATACAGCCCTTAAAATTTGAATAATGTAATTCTGCTTGTGTGAAAATGGAGAATATTAATGTCAATCAAGTTATAAAATTATATACATATATATTTTTTCATTTTAATTTCTTACATATTCGCTAAGCGTTGTATAAAAACCTTTAAATTTACCTACCTGTCATGAACAATTGTATATCAACCAATACAAAATTTATTTCAAAAAATATAAAATATAGCATATAATCATGTTTTTTTTATTGATTAGATGATCTATTTATTCTTTAAAACTAGTTTGAGACTTAAATTTATATAATCAAAATTTAGAACTACATCTATTTAAGTTCTCAAAATACCGTAAGTTGCTAAAATTTTCATGGGTTCATATTTTTAGAATTTTCAAGTATTATATTTAAAAAATATAAAGTATAAAGCTTTAACGATATCATTGTATAAAATCATTGGACTCAACTATAAACAACGTTGGAAAAGATTGCATTCCAACATTCATAAATGATCTAAGAGACTAGACAGTTCTTCATTTCTAAACAATTCTAAGAAGGTTTAAAATTGTAAAACTCTTCTAATTTCTTCAAATAAAAGTATCTGAAAATAAATATATTTTCCTTGATCCCGTAAAGAATTTAAAGACTTTTAATATAAACTGTTATCTTTAATGATAGACGAAATTGTCTTTATTTAAATATAAAGTTGTAAATAAAGTTATAATAAATTAATTATAAATTATGAAAAAATACAACTTTTAATAATATTTAAAAAAATTAATTTTTATAAAATTAAAAATTTTTTGTATATTTTATTTTTTTTTTTTTTAATCAGAAAATTCTTACTAAACATATTTTTAAAAACTACTATTTGAATATAATGAAATTACAATAAATCAGTAAAATAATCTGAATATTTTAAGAAGTTGCACTAATGTTAAAAAAATTTAATAATTCTCATATTTAATTAATAAATCAAATAAAATCTAATCTCATTGTAAATTTTTGGAATTAATTAAAAAATGCGCTCGATCCAATAGTCCTGAAGAGTTCATTTATAAAGAAAAATCAACTTACTAGGGGATAGGATTTGATCACTCTATTATATTTTTGAAATATTTACGTTCAATGTGATTTATCACGTAGTAGAAAGAGAAAAAAAGAGAAGAAAAATAAGGAAAAATTAGAAAAGAAGAAATAATTTTTGACTATCATTTTGTTTTTACTCACGAGATATTAACCGTATATAAAGTAATTTGTAGCTTCATAAACTACTGATAAACATAGAGTCCAACAGCTGTTGATGGAAAACAAATTTAAATTTAGATGTGAAACACTTTGGTGTCTATCGTAACTAAGCTACAGAACGATATTGCCATCATTACTCTTTACTACCAGAAGATTGTCTTGATAGAATTATCGAGTTTGACCTTAAGTTACCTAATTTACAGTTGCATTATTAACATATGAAAACACCTCTTTAAACCCACATTTCATTTAGTCTTGCATTATCAGTACAGATCTTAATTTCCATTTCTTTATATCATGTATTAAAAAAATATTTTTAATCTTCAAAAAGTATAAATGTGTTCACTTAAATATAATATGTCTATAAGAATTCAACACATTAAAAAGATTTATTTTTATATTAATTTCATTAAATAATCAAAAAGTAAGAGTTAAATAAAATTCTTCGAAAAAATTATATTTTCATATTAATGAAATTGATTTATTATAAAAATACATTTATATTTAGCAGTATGTACAATAAATAGATATTTACAGATAAGTTTAATAATTATTATAATAAAGTGACAATAAAAATATATTTGACGTTTTGTAAATTCACATCCAAAATAACAGTAAAATTTAAAAATTAAGAAAAATCTGTGTTTATTATTTTGAAAAACGACAATATAGTAACTACTATATTATAATATAAACAATTAAGTTATTTTTAAAAGAGCTCATTTATACAAGGCTTAATTATAAAATTTTATATTAGAAACTTTCATTATTATAAATGTATATTTTAGTGAATTGTTTCATGTATAAAATAATATTGATGGCATTATTAAAATTATTTAATAAACGTCATCACTAAAACTTTTAAAGTTTCACCATAATTTATCCTTTATGTAAACATATTAATGAAGTATCTGATGCTAGAAATACTTTTGTTTTATTGCATAAGCTTAAATACAAAATATAAAGCAAATCATTTTGTTCTGGTCTATCAGGAAATATAACATAATGTAGAGTTATAGAGGCAATTTACAAATCATTATAATTTATGAATTAATAAATGAAAATGTTTAAAATGATATTTTGAAAATATACAGATAATATAAGATACAATTGGTATTTCATATATTCATTTATATACATGGATATATTGGAATTACTTAAATATTATCGGTCATTTTAGTAGTTGTTTTTATGCTCTTCTACGAATGAATTGATGGATAGAAGAAAGATTACGAAGCATAACAATTGATAAAAATGAACTGTATAGTAACCGAACCATAGCCAGTGTAGATAACAAGCAAGATGTTGATGTCGGAGTTGCCTAATTTATGAGGGTTATGAAGGTAAAATCACAAGTTTAGGTAGTGAGGACGCGATAAGTACTATAAGTAAAAGGTTATTGGCAATGAAATATTAATTTGAACTCGTTGTTAAATTCAGTTAATCCTTCTTTTTTTTGTTGCGACAAGTGAGATGAACAAATATCGATCGGATAGGGAAAAAAAGAAAGTCGACTACGAAGTGATAAGTTGTTAGCATATATAGTTTTCTTGTCTTTTTTTCTTTTTCTCTTTTCACTCAAGAAACTACGTCACTTGGATTATTTATTGAAATGGAATGTACAATACGTGGGCAGTAGTCATCACGGAAATTTGGTCAATTGCCAAATTTTCATCCGGCAGCTTTTCAATGTATACACATAGGGGCACCCACGAAATATGTCTATAAAAGATCAGTAACGTCGAGCAAGTGAGTGATTTTCAATCCTTAGATGTTGTTATTTATAATTTTAGAAAACTATACTGCATGGAGTATTTGAAATACTGATTCAAGAAATAGAAATTTGAATATATTTTAATACCATACTACCGTCTCATGTACGTGATTATTCTCATGCGAGTTGCTTTGAACTTTGTAAAGTGATATCGTTTTTTATAATCTCAATCAACTTTGATAAATATATTTAATTGTTTATGGCTGACTATTCCTTTGTATACAAATTTATCTTCCCACTTATTGAATTCTGCCAATGTCTTTATTATACGTTATCGAATGGAGTATATCTATGAAAGCCATACGACTCACCATTTTCCTAAATCGTATCAAACCATTTCATTTTTTATTACAAAATGATTAAATGCTTTGCATTTCCAAAGTTTTTGGACTGCTGGACTTAAAAAATAAAATTAACATGAAATTAGACTATTAATTATTAAACTTTAACGTAAACGCAAATATACATATAATTCACGAAAGTAAGATTTTATAATTTCATGGTTTGCGTCAAGTTTCATATAAAAACTTTTCATAATTTTTTTTTAATTAGATCTAAAGATTACTTTGGAAGTAATTGTATATAAAAGAGGTTAAATATTCTGAAATTGATTCTGTAATCAAATTATTATCAAAAGATGGAAATTATTATTATTTTAAATATGATTTTCTGCAAATTATCAATAAAATTTTAATAAATTTGTATTTAGAATATAATATGAATTTCAATTAAAATTTGTCTTTGAATATTATAATTATATATGTTCAAGATTCCGATCGACCATCGGATCTTTCTCAGCCTTCTCAAATTGGTCACGAAGTAGTATAAATTATAATTGATATTAAAACTAATTCATATTA
>JAPYYT010000970.1:0-34117 GCA_030522565.1 Ceratosolen corneri
TCAAGCCTAGGTCAAAATGTAGTACTAAAATATGTATTAGCTCAAGCTTGGCCCATTATTAATATACGAATATTTTGAGATAGAAAAGTCGGGATTCTAAGTAATTTTAATAAGAGATTTGTTAACTGAATCTCGAACAATCGCTGCAATTATAAGCAAAAGCATTTTCGTTGTGACAATGATTAAAATTATATGCACAACTTTATATATAAAAATATATGTATAAAATCTTTATTTTATATAATTATCTATCAAAAGCACTTTCGTTGTGACAATGATTAAAATTATATGCACAACTGTATATATAAAAATATATGTATAAAATCTTTATTAAATTCAATTTTTCTAAGAAATATTACAATTTTAATTTATCAAACTAAATTCTGAAATTATTTTAAAAATGTAGTTGACATGTTATAAACTGTTATAGGTTTGTCCACATAAAAATTTATTATATTAGATTTGTAATCATCTATTTTATAATTTTATATCAATAGTATAATTATTGATATTATTTATATTAAATAATGTACTGAATTGTAGACATCATATTCTTACCCCTTATAAAGTTTCGATAAATTATTCTCCAAGGTTTGCCTTTTTTCCAATTGGAAATTTGATTATAATATAAAATAATATATAAAATAAGTTTTTTTATTTAATACTTACAATTGAATTAAAATTTTGTTTATCAAAAAAATATATAAAAAAAATTGGTTTTAATTTATAAATGCTAATAATTTTCAAAACTTCTAAGACAAATATTAAGGTGATTATGTTTTCAAGTTTCATCCTTAATGCATCGATTCTAGTTATAAGCAACGCTCAATATTAACTGATATCAATTTTTCAGTTTTTTTTATGAAAATTCACATCTTACTTGATGTGTTCTGTATCATAGTAATGAAAAATATTATTTTTTGTGGTAGTTGCTGCTTGCTTCTTACAAACTAAATAATTTCAAATTCTTAATTATATTTACATTTTTGTAATTTAGAAATTAAATTTAAAAATTTGTTTACTATTTATTAAATAAATAAGTTATTTAGAAAGTATCGATTATTTAAAAAATATTACTATGTGCTATATAAATTCTAAAATATGCAAAATATGCATAATAGTTAATTGTAAATATTGACATTTAAAAGTAACTAACGTAATTTCATTAATATTTTTATAAATATAAATATCTTTAAATATATTTTAAATAAATTAAAAAATATTATATAACTAGCCAGTTGTTTAAGTATTTATTTTATGTTGAAATATATGTTGTATTACAATTATGTATTCTTTTAAAAGATTTATAAATGCGTATATATTTATTTTCGAATATATCATTCAATATTTAATACTGTAAGCAAGTGAACAAAACCCTTTTTACATAATCGTGAACGTATAAATTGATATAAACAGAAGAAAAGAGTTAAAATAATACCAAAAAAATTGTGCAAACAGTATGAAAAAATAATAGAATATTCCTGTTCGAGTAGCCAGTAAGATGTGCACAACAAATACGTCAACAATGGCAAAAGGATTTCATTTCAACCTTTATCTGTATCTGGTTCATCAGGTACCGTCTATATCTATCCATATATAAACATAAGTGCTATATAAACATATGTGAACCCAATGTTAATTATGTAAGGTAAAGAAAATTAAATAAGTTAAATAAATAAAATAAAAATTAACAACAAACATAAATTGTAGTTTTTTTGATTAATTAAAAATCTATTCTTATGTAAATTATATATATGAAAAATGTTTTCATTGCTTGTTCTTCAGCATTTAACAATTTGAATATAATTCGTACTGTTTAGCAATTTATTTTTTCAATCACATTATAAAATATTTCCAGAAAATCTATCGAGATGAGTTTAACATTTATAAATCACTAAAATCTCTAATAGATGATTTGATATTGATAACATCTTAATTATAAATTTTTACACTAATAATATATTTTGAATTTCATGTTTTTTTAAACTTTAATTAGATAATACAAATATTATCAAGAATATTACAAATTTAATTTACTTTATTTAAATCTAATAAATTTAGAAATAAGCTTTGAAATATGTTTGAAGATTATATGATTATCTCATTTAACATTTATGCTGAATTTTATATAATAATATTTTACTTTATTTCTGTTTTTCATTACGAGATGTATTGATTCACTGATTATATTTTAATCTTAATACAACTCAAGTTATTTAAGGATATATACATCTATTCATCTTTAAATCTAGTGTAATAAAATACTTTAAATATTAAAACTTGATTCCTTGCTAATAAGAAATTAAATTTAGAAAAATTCCTTTCATTATAAACTAATTCTGTATATAATATTGTTCAATGAACTGTAATGCAATCAAAAGACCAATTATATTTAAAATTTACGTATATTTAAATGTATATTTGCAATTTAGTTATGCATAAGCTTGTTAAATTTATACATATATTTTGTCATTAATTTATACATATAAAAAATTATAAATTTTTTTCAGATTTTTTTTTATATATAAATGATTGATTTTGAAAACGAATAATCTTACATTTACAAATAAATGATATTTTATAAATTTTAATATATAGTAATAATTTGTGTTACTAAATTTCTGTTAAAAATATGTATTTTATTGAAATTAGTGAAACAATAGGTTTAGCTTGATTGAATCTGAAATTAATATAATGTTTGAAGAGTACCTTGTAGTTAAGCATTATTTTATTTTTAAATAAGTAAAACAGTAATGCAAAGTTTATTTTTAGGTAAAAACGAATTCTTTATCGATTGAGTAACGATAGTTTAAAATTAATATATTTAAAAAATACTCAAACATTAGCAGTATTTATTTTAGATAAAAAAATATTAAAAATTAATAAAAAGATTAATAAAATATGTAATAAATAAAACAAATATCTTATCGTTATGGTAATTTGATAGTAAAATATTATAGGTATGGGAATAAAAATTCTATTGATTAATGAGGATTCGTGAGCTTTTGAAAAAAAATAGTGTATGAATTAGAGGAAAATATAGTCAACTCACGTAGTTATATCTCATTAGAGTCGTACTTTAATTAATTTATTAACTCGTATACAAATTCGTGTAGAGGTCATTTTTAGTGAAGAAGAAATCTAGTAATCTATAAATGATTGTCAATATGTCTCAATCATAGTATAATATATGAGAACAGATTTAACGCAGTCAAAATATTACCTAACCTTTTTTTTACTGAAATAAAATGCTTACAATTAAAATATCATCATTTTTCATTTAGTGATCTTTAAAAATAATTAAATAGAATGGAAATTTGAAACCTAATAACAATATATTTTTTTACTGCAAAATAATTTTCGATGTTTGACGATCATTTTTTTCTGAAGTTGGATATGTTTTAATAATTTTTTACTGATTGTGTTCTATAATGTTATATTTCATTGAAAATAAATAAAATTAAGAAAAACTATAGAATGATAATAACCAAGATAGCTATTGTTTACAATTCTCAGAGAAAAATTAATAGAAAAGGAGAGAGACGAAGTAGAATAGTTGAAATTTAAGAGGAAATAAAAGAACAAAAGCAAAAGAATTATAAACTGACGGTGTTACGTAGTGGATGTCTGTGTAAAGCACATGGAACGAGTTCATATAGCTCTTTTGCTGGTTATTCAAGAATAAAAGAGTAATTTTCCAAATGGTGAGACGTCGATAATGGGGTTGCAGACTGCTGAGTCGACTGGAAAGTGATTAAGCATACATGACAAAGTTTGCAAATTCGCGCAGGATATTAGAAATTTTTTTCAATTTTTTCCATGATTATTTATTTACATTTTCATACGGTTTCATTTAGGTATTACCAGTATCTTATTTTCACCTATTATTATAGTTTACATTAATTTAAAAATATTAATTTGAAATTATTCAATAATTATTTTTCATTTTATAAATTAGTTCTAACTTATTACCATATTATACCACTTTATTACCATATTTACAATAAAACTTTATTGTTTAGCGCTGTAAAAGATAATATTTTAAAAGAAATATAGATAACGAGATATTTTTATGATAATAAATTAATTTTTTAAAAATTAGATATTAATCATTAATATTTTTATCGTTTAATCATTTTTCTTAATCTTTTTTTTCGTATGAATATTAAATTTATAAATTAGTAATGATTTATTACGAAATTTAGTATGTAGTTAAAATTCTTTGTACAGAACTAAGGGAAATAAAATCTATTTACAATTACATACTAAATTATTGTGATAAAATCAATGTACACTTTATTAAATAATGGGTTTAAAATATAATAAAAATAGTATTATTTACTAATTAATGTCATATTAATGTTATAAATTAAAACTTCCTATTACTTCTAAGATATTAAATAAATATAATGTAAAATATAAGGTTTGTAAAATTAATTGTTGATTGATTACATAGATGAATATATTTTTACGATAAATTTGAGTAATTATTATTATATATTATGTATTACAATACATTATAATAATTAATAAATATTTAATATAATTTATATATATTTAACTTTTTTTTAAAGACTATATTTCTGATTTATAATTTTTATATTAACTTATATTTATAATTTATTGATTCACAAAACTATTAATTAAATTTTTAGTTTCTTTTTTTAATTTCATACATTTTCGTTTTATGTGCTTAATATAAAACTTGATCATAATTATTAAAAATGTGAGACTGACAAATGATGAAAAATGTTAAATCTAATAGAAACGTAGAAATAAAACTAAATATTATAAGAACTCAAAAATAAAACATGGCGTACTTATAAAAACATTCATAATGTGTATTTATTAAAAAAATTGTAAGATTGCCTTTAATTATTTCATACAATAAATAATTTGAATAAAATTTATTTTTGTTAAATATTGATTTTGAAGTAGTAGTCTTCATATTTAATATGTAAAAAAGAACAATATAAACTAAGCTCAATTTTAATTTGTTACTATATTTATTTACAAAATTTCACACACACACACATATGAAAATGAATGTTTATACCAATTATTTTTTGCAATTTATTATTATTCGTATTTGAATTTTTATTGAGTTGCTGTATTTTGTATTTAGGTATAAAAAATAATTTAATTAATTTAAACATTTTTAAATATGTGTAAAATTGTGTTGTTATAAACAAAATAATCAGTAATAGAATACATGCAAATGGAAAAATTGTATAATATAGCTTAATAGTTCACAAGTTCAAAAATACATGCATTTTTTAAAGAAAAAGTTGAAGGATTTTTTGGGTAGGAAGTAGTGTGTAAATAAAGTGACTGATAGAGCCGAGTTGTGTAGTCTTCTAAGTTATAAGTAAAGACACGAAAGACTGATTATGTCATTGCCGCGGGCAAATGGCTCGATCACGAAAAACCACGCGCGCCACTCCCCTTGACCGGAATCGTTCGTTGGACGAGAGTCATAAAGCTCGTAGCACTGCTGAGGAGTGGGAAACTGCAAGAGGGGTGCGGTGCGATTGTGGTTGTGCTCTGCGGCAGGATTACGCAAAACCGCGGTTCCGTGTTTCATTGGCTTCATCAAGTTTCACCACGCAGCGCCACCCGTGTCCCTTACGAAGGCAATTATTATCACTATCAAAGGCGCGAGTAACATTTTGTGGATATCTCTTAATGTACTGTACATATAGCCAAAATGCTACACTTTCCATCTCTCGTTAGTGTTAAACCAAGTTAATGGATGCTAATACGCAATTAATCAATCTTTCAATTACTCAAAGATTTCTATCAAATGTTTCTATTGATTTTTATGTTTTTGTTATTATATTATAAATATGTTGAGACTTACTGAATAATAAAGTCATGGCAGTATAATTTGCATGTTATTTGAGTGGCAAATTATAATTCTATAGCTAAAGATGTTCTGATAACCTTATGAAGTTAAAAAAATTATTATATCAATGAAGTCTTAATTTTTTAAATTATAAGAGATCGATTTAAATCATGATAATTTAAGTTATATTAACATCAGTGCAATAAATACGATTAATTTTATTCATTTAATAATATTTAATCATTTAATCATTTAATAATACAGTAGTAAACTATCTCGTTAATAAAATTTAAACTATTTACTGTTTATCCATTAATGAAGACATTGATAATAAATCATTTGATTTCTCGAAAATTTTATATAAAATTAATTATATCGAAGATTACCGCATTAGGATTTATGAATACTTTAATTGCAGTGAATAAGACGAAAAAAATATGTGATCACTGTACTGACATGTGTTTCACTACAATTTCTCTTAGTAAATAAGTCATTAAATGCAATTTTTATTACAATGTGTTGATTGATCTCTGTTGGTTCTTATTGAACTTATTGATGATTGCTGATGACCATTATTCGATTGCTCTATTAGCATCTCGGTTTATTTTGTAATATCCAAATATTTACTACATCCGCCCTTATTCTTTTTAATTTTTTGATTATTAGATCTTTCTGATTATAACATAAATTTTAGTGACGTTCACACTGAATATATTAATATTAAGTAAGCATATATGGTTAAACTCATTATAGTTATAAATGGGATACGGTCTTATACTTATATTTATAACATAGTTAAAAAAGACACTTAAAAAATTTTTAATTTAGTAAGTAATATTTAAATTTAATGTAGTAGTAAATAAATGTAGTATGTTTTATTAATCAAAAAACATTCATTTTAATTTAATTTTAAGTCATGTAGTTTTTTGTACTTCTTAAGTAAAGTCAAATTTCAAATTCTTTATTTAATTTTTCTAACATTTTCATTAGTACTCGTTAAAAGTTCTTTCAAATAATGGCAATAAGAACCAAGTTTTGTAAACGCATGATTTGTTAAATATTATATTCTATTTTACGTTATATATTAAATGTATTTGTCAGAACATAATTCCTAGTTTTCAATAATTTACTTTATTAAATAATTATGTACTTTATTAAATGTATTTAAAGTTCATTTAAAGTTACATAATCAATAAGGTAAATTTATATTTTTACTATAAAAAAAACAATTAAGTCAAATAAATTGGCAATAAAAATAATTTATTATTTAACAATGATTTGTTGATAATTCAAAATTTATTATAAAATATAAATTACATTTATTAAAAATATATTAAATAAATTTATAGTATATATTAAGTAAATTAAGAAAATTAATAAATATTTATTAATCAGTAATTAATTACAGTTGTCTTTTATATTTTTTTTTCTTTTTTGAATATAAAATATATAATATAAGTATTTACAGTATTATTAAAGCAAATTAGGCATTTGTATACTTTATATGTTTTCTGATATAAAATTGCGGTATTGACACAACAATGTAGAATATATTCAAGATGAAGTTAAAAATATTCTAAATTAATTAATTATTAGATTAATTAAATAAATGAATTAAATAGTTAAATATTAAAGATTAAGAGTAATTATGGTAGAAAATTAATTATAAAGTATAAGAAAAATTAAAGGAAGATATCGTAGAAATTATGGTAAAAGTATTATGTGGAAGAAAGAAATGAAATATATTAAATAAATACTGTGTATACTAAACATAATATTTCTTTTTAGGTTTGACAAGGGCACCGATGTACCCATTCTCCACAAGCCAATACCCCTATCCGATGCTTAGTCCGGAAATCACGCAAGTCGCCGCTTCTTGGTAATTATCAAACCTAATTGATTTTTTCTTTGCAATTGTTTTGTATATGATAAGAATGCGTAAAGCTATTTTTAAAAGGAAAATATGATAATTAGTATTTGTCACCATAGTTACCATAAGTTCGTCGGGATAAGAAGAAATCGTAAGAGAGAAAAGGAGACAATTGCTTAGATGGTCATCTTGTCGGTTCCGGTCTATTAGACCGTGCACAAGCACTAAAGCGAACTCACTTAGCAAGCTATCTCGACCCTTCTCTTGTGAAATACTTGTTATTTGTTTTCTGCTTGAGCCACCCAGAATTAAGATTTTTCACAGTTGATTAAGTCCAATTTTCCTCAATTACACGATCGCGACAGAATTAAAGAAAAAGTAGTAATGTTAAAAAGCGAACGAGAAAGAGAGTTTTTTACTTTTGTATCTATTCAGTTTAACTAATTAATTCACAGTGAATTTTATCATTACATAATTTTTATGAATACTTAACATTATTTTTATTGTTCATTGAGTATTTTTTATTTGTAGGCACACGCCGAGCATGTATCCGATCTCTCCTGCAAGCGCGGGATTTCGAAGTCCATATCCAACAAGCTTGCCCATCACTAGCTCAAGTTTACCTAGGTTATTATAACATACTATCTCATATTTATTTGTTTTAATCCGTTATTAACTATATTTAACGCTTTTAAATATAAGCTTAAAACTTGTATCTTTTTCATCTTTACTTTCCATATTGTTTCATTAAAATTATTAATGATAATAAATCTAAATATTTTATCAAACTGAAGTAAAGATTTTTAAACAAAACTTTAGCGATCTTTACCGGTTCTCGCCAACGGGCCTCATGCCTCCACATCCCGGCCTGAGTCCACACGCGCATGCGTTAGCATCTCATGCATTGGTTTCTTCTGCTCCAAAAGCGGATCATTCTACCTTAGATCATAATCATAGGTGAGTTAAAAAACGAAATTCCTCGAATTAACCTTCAATTTTATTTTTCATTATGGTACCACTTCTTTTTCGTATTATTTCCTTTATTCCTTTACCACTTTACGTGTATTTATATAAATTTGTTCGTATATTTCGTTTTTCAATTATATTTATAATTAATTTTAACAGTCTTATATAATCATTATAAACATTTTCAGTAATTTTTAAAAATAAAGATTTTTATAGAGCAATTACATTTTTTCTAATAATTGTATAAAATTTTAACCAATTTTTTGGGGGAAAATATGAATCGGAAGTTAGATATTAATAATAAATATTAGTATAATATAAAAAATAGATAAATATTAGTAATAAATATTATAAGTACTAAGATAAGCGTTGCTACTATAATTACTTTAAAATTATAAATTACAATAAAACAAAACTAAAATTCAGAATATAAACATTAAATTTTTTTATTTCAAATATATTAATATTATTTTAGGCGATTATAAATATGCAACATTAAACATGAATTATTTCTTCTAGTACATTAGACAAGTTACTATTTATTTTGAATTAAAAAATAAACGTTTTAAAATTGCAATGAAAATTTTTAATATTATTATGTAAACATAAATAAATAAATACAACCTAACCTAAGATTGTTAAAGATATATTTATATACATGTGACTTTTTATTTAAATTTTTTAAAAGTATATTTAATTTAAATTATATTATTATTAATAACAATTTGTATCCTATTAAAAGTAACTCTAAATATTTTAAACAGAAAAATAGATAAAGTATAATATAATGTAAATAGTGTGAGTTATCGTTATGCTTTATTCCAACACTTTGATAAGTAATTTTGATAAGCACTTTTCTTTACTTAAATAATAAATTTATTATAAAATGTAATTTTAAAAAAATTGTCTCCAACGACATTTATTAATTCAATATTTAAACAAATTAAACACTTTTTTTTTATTTTTAAAAATATTAATACTATTAGTACTTATAAAATTTAACCACTTTGAAATCATATTCTTTTTAACTTTATCTGCGAGATATATCGTTTATTTTTTGAAACTTATATTTTTAATTATTTCAAGAAATCCATCATCTGTCGGTAAGCCCATTTATCATGTTGACATCCCCGCTTACTTTATTATCTATATTTTCATCCCTTTGATCGATAAAAAAGAAAACTGTTGTTGACGTCTGCAGTGAATCTAGAATTAGAATGAGGATAACTTGAATAACATGAAACAAAAATCCAGCTAGACACGTAGAAAACAAACAGTAAAGACACTTTATTGCAGCTGTTGGTATTAAGGAATAAAGAAGGGTTATTGAATCTAAGTTTCGAGAACAACCGTAGGAGGGTAGCACTTTTAAATTTAGAAATTATTTATTTTTGAGATACACTATAGATTATACAGAGGTGAGAGATAGATCGTCAGGATCAATGAGAAGGAAGTGGTAGAGAGAGGGAGATAGTACAGATCCGAACAGCC
This sequence comes from Ceratosolen corneri, assembly GCA_030522565.1. Lineage (NCBI taxonomy): Eukaryota > Metazoa > Arthropoda > Insecta > Hymenoptera > Agaonidae > Ceratosolen > Ceratosolen corneri. Next base: position 10,173 of record JAPYYT010000970.1, read on the forward strand.
CCTTGTTGTGGCGCATCAACGACTCCATAACTCTGATTGAATGGTAGACGGGTATTTCGTATCTCGTAGCAAACTCACGGGGCGTCTGCGCTGATTCATCTTCGCTCTCTTTCTCTTTCTACTACCTACTACTTCGTGTATTGATCATTACCTCTCAACCAATTTGTAATTTGCATCGATACTTTTAAGCGTAATGTTTTGAACCAAAATTATAAGTATATTGATTGAAAGATAATTAAATGAACATTAGAGTTGATTTTAAATTTGAATTTAATGAAATAAATTAGACTTGAGTAAAATTGTATGCAAATGCTAGAGCTCTATGGAAGCTCGGAATGAAAGAGAACCAATTTAAAATAAATATTTAGTAAAAGGGAGAAGCGTAACAAAGATTGGTGAAAAGATTGGTGTTGTTTATATGTATTTGTTTTGCAGTAGCGTTCTTGCGACCGTAGCGCCGCAACAGTAGCGAAGCCCGCCAAAAAAAATGGGATTTTCACCCTTACCTCCCTCTTTAAGTGGTTTGTACTCAAAGGTTGGAGGGTGAGTTACTCGTAATTGTAAAGAAATAAATATTGTAAAAAGGTAGAGAGAAAAAGAGAGAGAAATAAAGATGAATTACAATGATGGGCCGATGGGTTGTGTATTCACCACCCATCACCGCAAATAATCAATCGACACATTGTTCTCCGACAATTTTGCTACGGCACAACACACACAACTATAAGAAGTATTGGAATATAAGTATTAAATAAGGAAGATTCGTCAATGCTGAGTCTAAGGGGATGAAAGTGAGAGCGCTCGTCACTGGACAAGAGATCTTGCCTAGTTAGGGGAGTACGATGAATCTTATCAACGAATTGCCATTGAAAGCCAAGGGATGGCGAGTCGTTGTTCCTGCCGTTGTCGCTCTTATTTTTGCTGCTATCGCTCTTATTTCGACGAGTCTGTCGAATGGAAAACTCAAGTGTCATTCGCGTTTTCTATGGATTGAAGCGATATCCTGCTTTGATGTTCTCGTCTTATTATAAATAGTCCAATGTCATTAATATCAATGCTAATTATCGCGGGGAAGCGAAATTAGCATGGATGACTTCGCGTGGTCATGCTTATTAAAGGCTTCTTTATTTATAGCTGATGTTTCGGACGCGTTACCTATCGATCATCTAGCGTTAATAGTGAGTTAATCATTCTTATTGATGAGAGTGAGAAAACTATAAATGAGTAAGCTAATATTGTGAAATATCTCTTGTCAAAAATGCAATTTACTAAATCAATTTTTTGCATTTTGAATTGTTCTACTTTAAAACAATAGGTGAATAAGAAAATTGATAACCCCCCATGGCGATGGAGCCCGAATGCTTGGAACCATTGAACTTGGTCATAAAAAAAGATAGCAACACTAGTGAATCTGAAATCAATCCAGTAAAAAAAATCGAAAAAGGAAGAATTCAATTAAAAATTGAAGATAATATGACTGTAATACAGGATGTTGTAAAGTCTACAGAGTCAGGAGTACCAGGTGCGGATCAAAAGTTCCTCACTGCTCTGTATATGAGCAGCCTGATGCAAATGTCTAATGCTTCTGCTATAAGAAATATGTCACCCAATCCATATAATGTTCAGCAAAATTTTATGCAATTACTTGCAACGGTAGAAGCAAGGCATCGCATGTGGCAACAGCTAACTTGGCCTATAGCTCCTAATTTCCTTCGTAATCCTATTGGACTACCTCAACTTTATTATGATGGAGCTTTAACTATGAATGAGCAATTGTGCAATTCTTCTATTCTGACTTGCCCTTTGCCCTCTACAAAACATGAACAAATAAATCACATTACAAAACCAATTTTAAAGCGGTATAAAATAATTCAATATTAATGATTTAGTATAAATGACTGATATTAATATAATTATTTATATTGTAGGTCTACAGTAGAACAAAAAAATTCTGCATCATTACCTGCTGGTGACAACACAAAAAATCAAGACACAGGGCAACAAAATAATCAAGGTAATAGCTTAAAAGTTATTATTTTGTTTTTAAAATTATTAAAATTATTACTTTCATTTATTAATAATCAATAAATTAAAAAAAATTTAATCAATAAATTAAATTTATAAAAAATTTGAATTACATTATTTCTAATTTTATAAGCTTGAATGATAAATGATATTTCATTCTGTTCCTAACATAACCTCTTATTTGATTAAATATTATTATTAATTATTAAATTATATCTAAAATTAAAATTTATAATTAACATTAGAAAATGAAACCTGTATTTTTTATATTTTTTGCTATACTTTATTAGACCTCTAAATTTTAATAGTTTTAATTAAAATTTTTATTAAGTTAACCTATAAATTTAATCTCTTACAGACAAAAAGAAACCTCACATAAAAAAGCCTTTAAATGCATTTATGCTGTATATGAAGGAAATGAGAGCGAAGGTAGTGGCAGAATGTACGTTAAAAGAAAGTGCTGCAATAAATCAAATTTTAGGACGAAGGGTAAGTACAATAAGGTTGTTTAATTAATAGTGAGTTTATATTCATACATTGAGAATATTTTTAATATAATTTTTAATTATTTTTAATAAAAAAATTTTGTTAGAAATGGTATATAATAATTAACGTATTTAAAAGGCAGTCTTAATATAAAGAAATATAAAAATTTAAAAAATTTTTTAAATTGTTTAGATAAATTTCTAAATGATTTCATTAATTACTATAAATTTAATAATATAATTTTAAATTTAAACTTTTATGTAGATTATAAAATTAAAAGAAAATCAATATTCAAAGTAAAATTAATAAATGTAGCCTCAGAACTGAAAATAAAACAATCAAAGAACTGCTCCTAATATTATTAGTTATAAGTTAACCGTATTTTAGCACTATAGAACATTGAAGGTGGGATCTAAGGAATGTAAGATATAAGAACAACTGGGTAGTTTAATATATTTGCTAGCACAATAAATAAGATTATGGAACTCAGGGTTTCAACGAAATGTTACTAAATAAAGTACAATAAAATGTCGTATGTTTATGGCAACAATTGAATACTTTTGGGGGTATGTACACACAGTGGCATTCGCTAAGTCGAGAGGAACAGCAACGATATTATGAAGCTGCCAGGCATGAACGTCAACTACACCAGCAGCGATATCCAGGTTGGAGTGCCAGGGATAATTATGGATACGGAAGCAAGAAGAAGAAGAGGAAGAAAGAGCGATCCGCGGATCCCACCGGAGGTACTACTTTCCAGTGCTAGAACAGCAGGCCTTTAATCACACATACATGCACATGTGCGCACGCGCGCGCGAGCATGCATATGCACACGTGAATGTGAATGCATTTGTGTATATGCCTGCGCGCGTGTATGTATGCATGAATATATATGCATATAACACACATACATACCAATGTATTTTTATATGAATATATATATAGATGTACATTTGCATACTACGTACGTGGATGTATTGGCGTGTGTTACATATATATATATATATATATATACTTTTCAATATTTATTAGTTTTATCTGTTGGTTCAATTGAAACGATCAAAGTCTCTGTGCGTTTCTCTTTTCGTTGTTTCAGTTCTTTTTTTCTATACTTTCATTGAGGACGACATAATGGTGGATGACTGATATATCACAAGTGAATTGTAAAGTAACTATGCGACATCACTACACTGTCGCATTAGATTATGAAATCGAATGTCTACCATAACAGTATAATTAATTTTTGTATACTGGATTGTCTGTGAGAGATTTTGTGGAGCGTTCAAAGTTATATTTCCTTGTCTTGTATGTAACGCGTTCTATTGTAAAAATTGCATCTCTGGCCAACTCCCTAAAGCACTATTCGTCAAATTAAATAAAAAAACTACTTTATAAAAAATAATTGTTATAAATAAATTTTATAAATAGGAATTTTTTTTGTTTGTATGCGAAATTTTTTACGTGGAGCAAAAGCAAAAAAAAACATTTATTATTTATTAAAATATTAATTAACATACAACTGAAGTCCATTACTGTTTCCTTAATCAGGAATGAACTAATTTATTTTGAAGATTCAATATTTTTTATTCAATGTTTTTTAATCAAAAAATAATTTATTAAAAAGTATTAACATTTAATGAAAGCACTAACGTAATGTTTTTAATCGATATAAAATAGTATTGATGCGATAGTATTGATGCATAATACTAACAGTTATATATATTACCTTTTTTAACAGAATACAAAGCAAGGAGTAAACAACGTTAAAAATACGATTATATTTGTATCGTTGATCTTTATATCATTCCTTTTTCAGAGGTTAAAAAAAAGTTTGAAAAAAATCGAAGAGTCGATTATCACAATCATGAAAAAATCTCTTCTTTTTTTTGACTACCCTCTTTTTCAGACAACCTATATATATATAATACAGATAGTACCTGTCATAAACTTAAACAGGTGAAACAAAATAAAAAAACAAACATGAAATTAAAGTAATTAAAATAATATCGCGAGTAATTCAAACAAATTTAGGCTGTTCTTCTAGCACTTTAAACGGAAAGTAGGAACCCCAATGTCTCATTTAAATGTTGGTCTAAATACTATGAATACAGTATAATAATATACCAATAGATTTAAAAATATAAGAATTTTTTACAACTTTATGCAATCGAGTAAAGTTATTCAATTATAAATAGCATTGATGTAATAAACAGTTTTTTTATTCAGTTACTTTAATCTAAACTTTTTGCCTTGATTGTCTTAATTTTAAAGTTTAAAAATATTAACATAAAAAGAATACTAGTTCATTGAATCATTGTAAACAAACCTTTTTTAAAAAGTGTTTTGATTCTCTATCTATCTCTCTCTGTCTGTCTCTCTCTCTCTCTCGTTAGTGGCACGCGCTAGGGCGAGACGAACAGGCCAAATATTATGAATTGGCACGACGGGAGAGACAGCTGCACATGCAGCTGTACCCTGACTGGTCTTCCCGCGCAAATACCAACCGAACTAAGAAGAGGAAGCGCAAACAAGACACAAACAGTGATCCTGGAGGTACTCGCAATGCCTCGTTCCACTTATATACGACTTTTTCCACATTCCATTTTTTCCCTTCTATATTGCCTTTAATGCCAATTCGACCTAATATATTATATACTATTATAATTATATTAAAATATTGTTTTTCATTATTTATTCAACTATAAATATATGCATTTCTCCACACGTATATGTGTGCATACGCGCGCGCGCACACATGCAAGTTCACACATGTTCATGTACATACGTACACGCAAATACAAACGCACATTACACTACTACATTGTATACACTATGTTGCATGATTTCCCCGTTCCAGGGGTTTTTGATTGATATGTATATTTATTATGTTGTCATAAATTCTTATACACAGGCGCGCGCGCTTGCACATACGCACATGCACATACACATCAGTATTGCACATAATACACTTCATTTCGTGCGTGAGCGTGTGCTGTTCTGATATTATTGCTATTGCGTCCGCGATTAAAATGATTGTAAATGGCAATATAATATATACTGAATATTACTTATGTATATATATATGCTATAAAATAATATACGTACACGCACGCGCACATACATATAGTACATTTATTATATTAATTATTATACGTATACAACTTTGGGGACGCTGGCCATCTTGCATTTTACAGGAACCTAATCCACGCAAATCAGACAATCCTGAAGCGTTTGATTTCTTTCAGTATATTTACACTCTTTCTCTTTTTCTTATATCTTACATCTTTTTATATTTGATTTTTTAAATTTATTTACAAATTATACTTAATTATTTATTTTTCTAATTCAGACTATATTAATTTTTATTTATTATCTATTTTCTACTTTTTATAATAGATTATGATGTTCTTCCTTTGATCGTTTCAACGCTACCTGTTTTTATTAGATTTTATTTGCTTTTTTATTTTCTATTTAAATGTTAAACATTACCCACTTAATAACAATAGTATTAATATTTCATGTATCTCATTACCCTCAATTGATCATTATTTTTCACCTTACAAACAGCACTTATTCCTTACGATTTCACTTGTTTGAGCTTTATCGTTAACTATAATCTGTTGGAAGAATATTTATGAACATCTAAAGCTTATGTAACCATACAAAGTCATTTTATGTAGTTTTTAATTTGCTTGAGCTTATTCTTAAAGCAGTAAACTTTGGAGTGTGTTCTGAAAAATATGAGATTTTCACTAAAAGAAATAATAAATTAATGGATTTAAATATCATTCATATTTCTTTGGAACACTCACCCAAACAATTTCGAAAATAGCTTTACAATTTATTGCACGTTCAAGTTACAATTCTTGCTTGATTTTATAAAATTGCAACATTTTCATTCGTATAGGTTCTTTCGTAAATTTGATCATTGTTTATATTATTGCATTAAAGATTTTGATTTAAAACTTTGAATTGAAATATATTTAAAATTTTTTTGGAAGATTTTATAAGTGTTTATGTTGCATGCGAAAATCAATATTATGTACAAATTAGCACGCATAACAATTGTTAAAAACTAATATTGGTATGTTATAAATCAAATCTATTTAAAAATATAATTGTCTTATTAAAGTGATATCTATAATACCAAATATTGAATGATATACTTTAAAGTAATCCACAAACACTTTCCGTATAATTCATGGTTTTTTTCTTTTATTAAAATAAAAGAAAATTAAGTAATTATTTATAGCATTTTAAATATATATACGCGATTGACACTCGACATTTAAAGTAGATTAAAGCATGTAAATAATTTAATAAATTGTTTTTATGTATTATATACGTTTAGTGTCGATTGCATTTGAAAAATACAAAAAATAAATTATTTCTTTGTGTTAATAGGTAATAATATGAAGAAGTGTCGTGCAAGGTTTGGATTAGACCAGCAAAGCCAGTGGTGTAAGCCTTGCAGGTATGTTATTCAGTTTATTACAAGTATTACTGATAAAGTAATATAATTGTTTAAAAACTTAATTGAATTTACTACATTGATATAAAGTACGTAAGCATACATATATAATTTCTCTTTTTTGGAGTGTAATTATGTGATTCTTTAGAAAAAGCATAAATTTAGTCGATTTCAATCCCAAAAATACGCCCTTCGTAAAAAAATTATTTGCTGAATCATATTATAAAAAATTAAAAGATATTTAATTCTAGGTTTTTTTATTAAATATTTGACGTTAATAAATGATATACTTTTAGATAAAAGTAAACTATACAATTTGTATTCACCTAATTGTGTAAAAGTAGACAATTTTATATCAATATCAAACGCTTCAAATTTTCGTCATCCACATGTATAAAATGCCTTACGCCAAGCTTTGGTTATACGTTAAATAAAAGAGCAAATCACAGTATCAAAAAATTTTATTATAATGTGCACAGTGATGCAATTCGTCAGAAAATGTGTCTCCTTAATTAATGAATTATCTCTGTATTTCTTCAATAAGTAATAGTATCGGATAAAATTGCATATTATATTTTTTACGACTACTTAGAATTCTTAATATTTTATATGAAAAAAAAGTGAGTAATATATTGTATAATAAAAGTGTATCCAAAAAACAACATAACTTTCGGATTTTTTTAAATTATCAATTTAATCCGATACTTTTTTAACAAGTTTATTCGAAGATACTTTATAGCTTTGTACATGCTTACAAAGAAATCGTATATGTATTCGCATTATTATATGCTAGCAAAATAAAAAGTAAATTTTATTATGAAAAGTTTGTGGGCTGTACACCTCTTGTTCTTAGTAAAGTAGATTTTTATGTAGTCTAATTGAAAACGCAACTAAAAATGATAATTCAAACATAAATGAATTCGTAAACATCTATAATTGTAATTCTAATTTTAACTTCTATAATTATTGACAGGTAATAAAAACATCCGAATTGATTATTCATGTCTCAATATAATCATTTAATAGTTTAAATGCCCTATTCGATGCTCCGGCTCCTGGCTGGGTTTATAAATGTCATAGACAGATGTCATTAAAGGGGCGGAAAATCTAAAAACAGGTGGGAGACCTATTTTCTGATGAGTTTCGATTGTCGACAAATGATAACATATATAAACTTCTTCTTATTCCAAGAAGCGTGTGGTTGACGATTGCACTAGGAAATAAAAAACAGAACTAAATATAGGTTATATAATACGCAAAAGAATTTTGAGTAAAACAATGTGTCTATTAAAAAGTAAAGAAAAGTAAAATAGGAAACGTGAGCGCCCCTTTAATGGCTGGTGGTTGGTTTTGGCAGCCCAGTGGAACATGGAGCGGGGATGGGAATCCACGCGAGCATAATCCATCACGGTGTGGGAAGTAGCGCGGGGAGTGGTGGCGGCGGCGTTGGCGGGGTTGGGAGCGGCAGTAGTCAAGGCGCCGGGCAAGTTGGTGGCGGTGGTAACGCCGCCCCAGTCCCGCCGAATGCCAATACTGCTTCCAACGCCTCCTCGCCTCAGCAAGAACCCACTTATGTTAATCTCTAGTCAAGCCTATCGCCTCCCTTCTACTGCAACACTTCTTCTTAAAACAGTGGTCAGTCCCGACACTCAAGCCAAATAGGACCTAAACTCGCTTCCCATGTTCAAAAGCTCATATACTGCGCTTATCCCCTCGTTTCTTCCTTTCATTTTCTCCAGACGCACGCGCGCGTCTTTTTTTAATAATAATAGCCTAGAGCAGGGAAGCGAGAGGTTCAAATGCTCGCATTGTTTCTCATTGTTGTGGCTCTTTACGGCTTTTTATTCTTATTTATTTTTTTATTTTAAATTTACAAACAAATTTAGTTTTCAGTTATTTGATATCAGTGTCGCCCTTAGCATGGCTGATATACGTTGATCTATTATATTTTTGATTTATCTCTTATGTACACGATCTATGTGTGTGCATAATGTATATGCAAATAAGCCTTGTGGTTTTTGCTTATACTTACGGAACTTTTTCTTGTGGTAAAAATGCATATTCATACATATATATATATATATATATATATATATATATATATATAAATCTCACAAAATTATATGCGTGTGTTGTGTGTATTTATGTATGCACGTATGTCTGTATTTATATGTGCGTAATTTTATCTAATTTTTAGCATGGCTACTATTATGTTTACCAACATGATGATGATGCTGTTTTTTCTTGTAATTTGTACATAGTATGTGTATTTAGCTAATTATTTAACGTTTTTGTATATTTACGTACATACATATATATTGTTTCTACACGTTTAGAGTGTAACAAAGCTTGTCGAATATAATTAGTCAGAATGTATTTTTTATTAAAACATCACGTGAATGTGGAGCCTTACTACTATCGTTTTAATTGTATTTGTATATTTCTAAATTATATATTGAAAAATGAAAACTAATTAATCGTCGTGTCGTTTGAGATGCATAATGAGAGCCAATGACAGAGTGGCATAAATGTCTTGACTGTAGTACCGCTGTGTAAATATGCGTCGTCGGTGCGATCAAGTCACGCGTGGAGAACTATACTTTACATTTATTAACCGCATACGTATAAATGGCTTCTTACCATACACAGTCCACACATGGAAATATTTTTAATATACTGTGTTTAGTATTTTATTTTTTTGTTATGTATATAAATAATTATGTTTGTTTCTCTAACACATGATTGGCGTTAATACGCGAGCGCGAATGTGTGCGTACACGCGTATAAACTCATTTATACATACATACAAAATATTCATTACACATCCACCATCCCATATTTTTTCCGTTATTTTCATTTTTTTTTAAACTTTAATTTTCTAAAGCATGGCAATATTTCCAGCGAGTGATTATTTTATTTTGTTTATAACGGGAAAACGCATGTCATGTGATACAGGTATCCCTTAGATGCGTTTACAGTTGTATTATACGTACTATACGTGAACGTATGCATATATACATAATTATTATTGTGTATACATGTGTTCGCTACATATCTTAATCTATCTAGGTGTATGATAGGTAACTCTTTAGTCCGATTAACCTTAACCATTATTTTGATCCTTTTACAGGCGTAAGAAGAAATGCATTAGGTACATGGGGGAAGGAGGAGAGGGTGATGGCGATGGAGACGGTGAGGCCGAGGATGATCATTCAGAGGACAATTTGGGTAGCGTAGGTGAGGCCGGAACGCCCGAGGATGATGAGTCCTTGAGCAGCCCCGGTGGCTTGTCTTTATCTAGTCTAGCAAGCCCTTCATTGGTATTGCCCTCACCCTCGAGTTTGGCCAGTCCCTGCCCCTTGACCCCTCCAGTGCTCGTGGGTCCGAGTGGGCATCAACAGCAACAGCCACAGGCTCAGGTTCAAGCTCAGCAGCAGCCAGCTACTCCGCATCGCAATCCAGTTGGGACGAACCCACACGATATAAACAATCCGCTGAGCGTTAACCAATTAACGGGTCAATGCATCAAGACGGAGCCGGGTCCGCAGCCCTCGAACCCTGCGATAAGCGTCACGTAGCCCCGGCTGCAGCTCGCAGGTCACGATGGCAAAGATTATTCGTCTCTTTGCACCGCGACGCGACGCACAAATACTCAGGACTCAAATTGTCCTCCTTACGTTGTGATGCCAATGACTGACCAAGTCATGTTCCTGTGCCAGGTACTATATTCTATTAAGAGTCTACATAGCGAAAAACAGACATTAGTTCAAGGATTATGCGATAGCCGAACATTATTATTATTACTATTATCATACATTCATTTTATTATGAACGCCTCATGTGTCAAAGCCTCCAGATCGATTCTTATCCTGTACGATTGTCGTTTGTTATTTTTTTAAAAGTCTATTTGTAAATCAACAATCCCTTCAATATCCCGATTTCCTAGTTACCTTTTGATCCTGCTCCCTATTTTTTATGTATTCATAGTTTGCCCTACTTGGGCTTAATTCCTTACTTATTTGCCCACACGTTGAGTGACTTTTTAAATAGCTTTTTAAAGTCTTCCATTATAAAAGTCTATGATTCTGTGACATTTTTATTAAATACGATTTTTACATTTTTATTTTAAAGTATTTTTTAGTATTAGGTAGAAATCGCCGTTAAAGCCATTTTTGATTTATTGGTCTAAGTATATTTAAACCAGTGAATTAATCTTTTGTTTTTGTCTATTTTAACATTCTTGCATATATGCGCACAAATCGGTTAAAAGGATCCAAGTACCATCTTCCTTTATTCCTTTTTAATATTTCAATCAAAACATTCCCTGTATGTGAGGAATCCAATGTCGAATAATTGGTCACAAAACTAAAAATTATCGATAAATAAAAAAATCTTGCAGGCTACTTATAAGAAAACAATGTTAAAGTATTTTGTTTAGTGTATGGCGATTTTAATTAAAAAGTGTGTATGTTCAACTTTGTCTACGGGCTATTTTATCGACTGAATAATAAGCCTTTGGTTTGCATTTTATTGCAATGAAAAAACCAAATAATTTTATCTATTTAAATTATGCACATGAAACTTAATACACTACTTAAGCACAGAATGTAAGTAAATCTATCTTTGTATAAATTAATGTATTTATTTAATTAAAAAAATTATTAGTAATATTCAACCAAAAGATAAGGCCAGTGATAGGGTTGGATCAGCACATTCCTTTATATATTTATATAAGATTTTAAAAACTTTACAATTCATTATATTTTAAATTTTATTTGTTACTCGATTACATAAAAAAATAGTGTGACCCATTTATCCACAATTTGTAGCAAAACGTTGTTTGTGTATGAGAAGCCTGTAAATGCGCCTAATATGATGCATTACGTATTTACTAAATTTTAAAGGAATGAGTATTTTTGCGCCATTTGTTAATAATTAATTTCATCATTGTCGCAATGGGCTTTCGGTGCAATTAATGTATATGGTTCTACTTGAAATTTTCAATTTAGTTTCATTTTTGCCATTTCAATACCCAAAAGCACGCAATAGAAGGCATGTACGAAGGTTCATTAGAATGCAGCTATTGTATATAATAAATACGTTTAAGATGCATTTATATTGTGAAAATGGGAAAGTGCAATGGAGGACTGACGACGATAAAAAATTCTGTACATGATAGATAGATCGAAACGGGGAAAAGTAAATCTTGATTATGTATAGAATTGGGATTGTTTTTTGACTGTTTATAATGTCTATATAACGAAAACAAACATAAAGTGCTGTAACTTATCACTGCATATTAAACTAAACGTGCCATAATGACATCATGCCAATAATACAAATATTTTTTTTACATTGCCGTCTCTTTATCTGAGTTATGTATAACGTATAAAAAAATGTTGGAATGATATGACTATTTTAAGGCGTTACAATATTAGTTGTGTTTACATCTCACCGAATTCTCTATTGTTTTGTAGTTTTCTATTACTTTGTAACTTAACGAAAGAATGTATAAATAAAGATTTTATTTGTATTAAAGTACGTAACAAAAGAATGTTTTTTAACGTGTAAAGTGGAAGAATATAGCTTCCAGATACCTTATTTCAAATAAATAAGATTAATTTTTAAAAACTTTCAAGAAAGGCCTTAAAAAGTTTAAATTTTATTATTATATTCGATTTTGTTACTTTTTTACTTTTGATTTTCTTGTTTATTTTGTTTAACTTGTGGATTGAAAGCTCAGTATACTCAAATGATATGACACGCGCATACGCACATGCATATACACATGTATACACAGAAATAAGTTGAAGCAATAGTATTACAGGTGTTTTCTTAAATAATTGTTATTGCATGTAAAAGACTTCAAAATTTTTTATCTAAGATCTATTAATAAACTTACAATTTTAAATATATTTAAAAATTGTATTTTATTCGACTTGAAGTGTAAACTTTAATATTCTGACGATTATGAAAATGTGATATATAAGTCATAAACAAAATGAATAGAACGAACAAGAGCCTGTATAACCAACAGAATTCAAGTAATCAATTGACAATTGTCATCGTTCAATATAGCTAAATATAGGCTGATTATATAGTCTTCCATTTGTTTTTCTTCATATTAATATATGTTTATAAATGAAGTGAAAACTTAAGGCGCTTTATTTTTTTTTAATACAATTGACCTTTGTAACATCAAACTTCGATTAAAGAACGAAAAAATTAATATGCTTACAGCGTTAGATTCGTAAGGAGGTACACAAGCTTTGCAAATATAAGATCTTTATACGTAACTATTATATACGCGATTGAAAGTAATTGTAAAAAAATGTTTCAAGGTTAAAAACGGAAAATTTAACAATAGTTTATAGTAAGATTTATTTTTATGCGTGATACATAAACTAAAATCTGTAGATTGCAAAATTATAAATTGAATAATTTTATAAATATTGTTAAAAAATTTACAAGTAGATTTGGTATTAATTATTATTACATTGAAGAATAAAATTATTGTATTCTTAAACATAATTGGTTCATTAGGTAATTAAAAATGTTATCAACACTATATTTTAATTGTTATATAATCCATATTATAATAAATTGAAAACTTTTGATCAGTTGTTTTGTATCCAAACTTGCAAAGTTTTTTTTATGTAAGCTTTGAAGATATTTTATTTTTATGAATTTAACAAATTATTCCATAAAAGTTTCATTAATTTATTTACTTTGTAATAATGTGTAACATTGATGGACAAGAATTTTTAATACTTTCGGATAAAGCCTTCGTTATTTTTTACTGGACGATTTTTTGCTATAAGCAGTATAGTCCTCTGTAACATTCATAATTAAATTAAGTCAAGAGGATCATCAAAAATTTTTCCTAATCATAGTGTATCTCCTTCCAGTGAAAATGAAAAGATATACGAGTAAAAAGATAGAGAAACAGGAAAAATAAACAATATAAAAGCGTCAGAAAAATATAATTAGGTTATAAATCAGTAACAATATAATGTATGTCTGAGTGTACATGAGCTTAACATAAAAAACAAACTGAATTGTTGTTTCCATGGGCGATTAATCGAATAGCTTAAATGTAAACATTCAAATATTTTATTTGCATGTTTTATTAGACTCAAATATTATATATAAACATCGATAAAAATTGTTGGTACTCGAAATAATTATTTTATATAATTATTTATATTGATTATTTTATATCTTTTACCGAATCTAGCTTTTTAGACACGGGAATAAAATATAGAAAATGTTAATATTTTGAGCATTCAATAAATTGTAAGGATTAAAACAGCAGTTGTTTTTGTCCACAATAAAATTAATCTTATGAGCGATAAAAAAAATTTGAAACTTCAAAAATATGTATGAGCTTGCCGCTGCGAATGGATAATTATTTCAAGCGCGTGCCAATTGCATAAGAGCCTAGTCGACAGGCTCGGAAAGCATAAATCTTTTATCTGGATCGATTCAAGAAATATGCGTGTTGTAATAATAGAACTGAAACAAGTGAGAGAACTCTCAATTTACATTCGTTAAGTATAGTTTTGTAATTTGAGTAAACTACAAATTGCAAAATGCTAAAAAGAAAACGCAAATAAATGTAAAAGAGAACGAATGTCTTGCATTGCTAGAAGGAAAAGTGCAGATAACAAAAATGCGCGCCCTGAAACGAACAACTGATCGAACGAGTGTCTCGCTTTTGGGCGCGCTTGTATTATATGTAAAGTATATCCGACAGTTCGGCTGCGTTGTACAGTGTTTTTTAAGTATCTAGTTCATAGCATGTAATTGAGACATTGTATTTACGCTAATAACTGATCTGTATCAAATTCATTCTCGTATAGCCTGTACTCCTACTTATGTAGATGCTAAAAGTGATTTGTGTCATAAAACTATAAATAAAATTAGCAATTTGAGAACTTTCTTCAGTAGTTGCTCATATCGATTATAGTCTTTGCCTATGGTTAAAAAATCTCCTTTGCTCATTTTCCCCGTGTTTCCCTCATCTGTCAATAGTAAATTAACATACCGAATTCTCTTTCTTTTGTCTTCGCGCGAGTATATGCTACATTTATTATTATTTCATATCTTATGTGTAAGAACTGTTCATTGTCCTATTATTGATAAAATATTACGTGAAAAAATGTAAATCTAAAATTTGCACAGCATTCAGTGTATATGCAGTGGGTTCTCTAAAAGAGCAGACTTGCAGCACAACTTTAGCTAGTTTTATAATGTTATAGCACTTGATTAAGCAAGCCGAACCTTCGAATGAGCTTTTAAATCCATTTCTTTTTGACGCATCAAGAAAGTAAAATTTACCCCAATGCTTTATCAGGGCAATCGCATAATTGGAGGTATGCATAATACCGAAAATATTGGTGGTGAAAAATAATTCAAGTGCGCTCTCAAAATCATGCTCCAAGGTTATACCGACTATTGTGTTTTTGCACAATCGTATTTTAGCTCTAACATCGCCTACGACGAAGGTATCAAGTAGCTCGCTTATTGAAAGTGTACGCAAACCGGGTCTAAAGAGGCGCGCACACTCTGTATATAAGATATCTCCATATTTAAGTATGGCATTGATTAAATCACTTGTCCATGTGGAAGGTGCATGCAGGGTTGCAACGACGATAGTTACAGCAGCAATAGCGGTACTTTGAAATCCACGATTATGTACAGGAAAGACTATATCGGACATGTGACTGCTGCCGAGTAAAACACTTGATTCCTGATCTATACGTTCAAAAGATGTTTTTAAGTCAATATTTAGCAAATGCTGATGCTGCTGCTGTTGATGAACTGAGGTTGGAAAGACTTCATCCATTTGAATGCTACAACGTAAATACTTGTATTAGTATTTTCCACTAATGTATATTTTGTAATTTTAATGTTTATTAGGTGCATTTAAGTATTAATGCTTATATCACGTCAAACATTTTTATCATTCTTGATTATTATTTAATTTCATTTTCAGAACCGAATTTTTCATATTTCTTTAAAAATTATAAGTTTCCTTTATTTACTTGAATAAATCATAAATGAATACAAATAAATAGAAATAAAAGAATACAAGCATTTATATTAAATATATTTATAAATAACAAAAATTAAAGTTTAGTTAACTACTGCTTAAACAGTATTTAATTTTAATGGTAATAATTTAATTGGTTTCAATCTAGAAATAAAATTGTTCTTATAATATATCTTTTCTTCGAGTAATTATTTACAATATTGATATAGCATTGGAATATGATACTTTGAATAAATATAAAAGTATAATTTCATGATTATATACTAATAATATAAAATAATAATTATTATTAATAAATTATTATTAATTAATATATTATTATTAATAAAATAATAATTATTATTCTTTGCTTACTTTTATTTGTTAAAATTCTTTTATTAGTGAATATTGCTATTATTATGATGTTGATATGTATTTTATATAGAAACTATATTTTTAAGAAATTAATTGATTGTTATAGTGTTAAATAATTTGCATCTAAATATTGTACCTTAAGCTCTCTTGTTCTGTTTTGATTGCTTTATAACAAATCGGAGATGGTAAAGGTTCAACACATATTGTTTTAATGATGACTTTACAAATTTCAAATTCAGCATATTTTTCATCATCGTTAATATTTATAGATAATAAATCAAACAGAGGTTGCATACAAGCAAACCATGCAACACATGAAGCTCCTTCATTTTTATTTTCTTCTTTGAAACCTGTAATAAGAAATTATATTATATAAAAATATAAAATTATTACATATTTTAGTGTATATAGTATAATGACTGATATACAAATGCAAAATAATAAATAAAAACCTTCATGATTTCTAGATCTTGGATCATACATAAAGTATACTCCATTATCGATCCAGATTGCTACCATATATCGACCGGTAATCAAAATTCCAGCATTATTTGTATCGAAAAATTTCGAAAGTCCTTCTTTTAATAATATTGGAGGAGATGATGGTGGAGAAACACGTTTTATTCTATCGATATTTTTCTCTTTGACAAATTTTGTTTTTGAAACATTTTTATTGTTCTTATTTTCGTCATCCAATTTTGGAGGTGGAGTTGCAACAATACCTTAAAAATATATTATATAGAAATAATATGATTATATTTTGATAAATTGTAATGATTTTCATAAATTAAAATTATATAAATTTTATTGTAGATCTTTAAAGAAATCAAATTCGTTAAAATTATAGAAATATACAATGTAAAATATACAGTATCCAAAAGTTATAAATTTATTTATATGATTATTAGATCAAACATAATATTTTAATAATATATCATTTTCTGATTTTGGAACTTTTACTTTTTACATTAATAAATAATATAATGTTAACACAAACAATAAATTGACTTAAACAAACCGGAAATAGTAGCCTTTTCAACATCTGCTGCCAAAATATTAACTCCGATTTGAAAAATTCTAATAATATCGTATGGTTTCAATATAGTTCTTTTACTAGTGTATTTTAAACTTTCACGGTGTAAATTAACGCCAATCGCTAAAATTTCATCAAGCGTTTTTCTGGTCCATGTTGTGGGATTTTTAATTATATACATTGCCAGAGAGATTATACAATTAGCCGCTGTTTGATGACCTCGAATGTTTTCAGAAAATATTTCTGATGCCTCATGAGTAAAACCACGTAAGATAGCCCTAGCTCTTCCTATAAGGTACATTTCAATTGTATTATACAAAATTGAATTTTTTACTTTTATAAACGCGCGCGCATATATATTATTTGAACTGTTAAATATTTTTTAAGTAAAATATACAACATTTATTTTATTACATTATTACATGAATTTTATTTTTTCCTTTAAAATTTGAAACATACCTGGTAATCTGCAATATGCGTTAAGTGGTGGAAGATTTGATGGTCTTACTGCTGCACTAGGATCAAATGTCCATGGTGGTAATTTATTCCAGTCCAAAACATCTACACTATTAATAATAAAATCGACATCTTTATCTATACTCATTGTTATTTCTTTGGATAATGTAACTAAATTTTCAAAACGCATTAAATAATGTCCAGGTTTGAAATAATAAAAGTAATTATCATATGTCCAAATAGCTATATTTAAGTCTTCAAACATTATACAGCCAGAAGAAAATCTTTCAAAAAAATTTGAAATCCCGGTTATAATGTTTTTAATCTTTGGATTTTTGCCACTTATTGTTCCTGATTGTACGCAATCTTGAATGTTCAAAGCTATTCTACGATTAGCAATGAAAAATTCACTTATTATTTCATTACATTGTAAACTTTTATTTTCTCCAATGCGAATTACACTTCGTGAATGTAATGTATCTCCTGTGATTGTAATTTCATCCAAAATCTCTGTAGACCAGTAGCATGGTTCATACGCCTAAAAAAATTTAAGACAAATGAAACTCGTGTATTATATCTTATTAATATAATAATTTTATTACATTCATTTTTTAAAAGAATATATTAAAAATTCTTATACATTAAACTAATTCTTTATTTTTATAAGAAAATAGTTTCAATAAATGTAAATTTATAATTGATTTTCTATTGTTCTTTATTAGTTCACTGTTAGAATTTTTTATTATTTATGTTAAGACAATAAAACAATGAAATAACTAAATTTTCTCTAAAATAAATTATGCCTATGTTGTTCTACAAGTATAATAAGTACGATGATTAGCCAAGATATTTTTTTATATTAGCCAAGATTTTAGAATAAGTAAATTAATTAAATGAATTACGACTATACAGAAGTGCACTAAAATAAATTATACTTGAAATTATTACAACAGAATTCGCATGCTAGTCAAATTTATCATATAAAAATAAAAATGCCAATCCATTTGTCCCAATGAAGTTTTCTTGTGTTTTATTTATTTTGATACCTTATATTTTTACAATATCAAAAATATAAATTTTGAATATAAATACTTGTTTATTTTCATTTTTTATAGATTAAAAATTGCTTTAAATTCAAATTCAAATTTTGATAATTAAAAATTACTTATATGAACATATATATTTTAGATGTTTGAAACACCAAGAAACTCATATGAAAATAGCTTATTGAAAAAGCATATTTAATTGTTAAATAATATTTAATGATTTTTTAAAAAGTATAAATTAAATTGAATTATTTTCTGTTATGTTTACCAATTTATATTTATTAAAATTTCTACAAAATAAAGTATATTATCTTTTAAATATTTAATTATCTTTACAATTATTTAGTTTCATTTTAAAATATATTCATATATATATATAATATAATATTAATATATTATCATAAAATATACAAATAATTAGAGAAGAGTAATTAAATAAAAAAAAATTTATTGAGGTAGTTATTTTTAAAAATTGTATCATGATACTTTGCTGCAACGGAGCCATGTTTAAATAAGATTTATTTAAAAAATGAATGTAAAAGTTGTTTGATGGGTTGCCATTTTGTTTTCATAAATTAATCATATATACTTATATATTAATCGCATATACTTAATCGTTTATGACTAATAAATATAAACATAGTGATATAATTTTTTGCTAAATACTCAATACCTACATTTTGCGCAGAGATAATAATAGAAATTTGTCATATCAATTATTTGCAAATTATCTGTCTTAAGATCGCAAAGATATGCAACACTAATTATATATTAGAAAAGTTTTATATTTAAATATCATGAGAGCAATCGATTATAGCCATACTCTTGATTCTATAATGCAGATTTGATAAATGGATTGTCTTTTAAGATCGTACTCTCAAAACATGTCATAATTAAATTTAACAATATACATATCATATATCAGAACTTTTAATTCATTTAATAATGCTTCAATATTTACAAATAAATATTGTTATATTTTTCATATAAGAAAAAAATTATATTAAACTTGTATCCATTAATAAATAATAATTAATTAAACCATTAATAATTAATAACATATGTTGGTTAGATACGGAAATTATATTTTTTCGAAATCACAGGAAAAGTCACTCGCTTCATTTATGAAGACGGGATTTGTTGTTTCGACATCTTCCTTAGAATAACAGAAAATTAAAGACACTTTTACGAGGTACATCTATTACTTTTCTAAAGTCTAATAGATAAAATTAATTTAAAGGAATCATTTGTTATATCATATGCTATATATATAGCGTCAAGATATTTTTTTGAAATTGTATTTAAAAAGAAAATTTTTTGATCTATTTAAATAGCAGTATAAATAATAGAAATATTTTTAGATTAATTTTTTTTATAAAATTGATATAAAATTATATTTGGTTGATAATTTTAATACATTAAAATTAAAATTTCGATCTACTTTTTAAACTTTTATATTGATAAATATGGATAACTTAAATTAAGTCAATAATATTCAGTCGTATTAAGTAAAAATCCAGTCTTATATTTAAAAAAAATTGTACTTTATACACTTGTTCAGATATAGGAACAGTTCAAGTTTTCTCAGTATTTTTTTATATTAAACTGCGTAATACTATACTAATTGTTTAAATTTCTATACTTCTTTTATGTAATTTATCTACTAAATACAATATACAATATGTAAATTACATTTATTATTTGCCTTTTACATGACTAAATAACAATGTATAAAAGATCAAACTTACAATAATTTTTTTTTTTAATATTGGATTTAATAAAATGTTAAGACTTAGTTAACTGATATCTTTAAATTTATATTTACATCAGTAATTGTAGAATGATTTTTTAATATAAGTTTTTAAAATATTTTTTAATATATTTTATATAAATATATAGCTATAGGATAAATAATTTCATAATCAATGAAATTTAATCCAAGTTTTATTATTGCTAATTGTATACATTGATTGTACACAGTTTTATAAAATTACCTTTAAGAAAACTATTGCCATTATACAAATCGCTGCAGATTGATTCCCTTGATTTTCTTTTAAAAATATTTCATCTGTTAGAGTAATATGGTAATCAATTTTCCAAATCCCAGTTTCAATTTTGGAAAAATTGTACCACTTATCTTCTGTAATAAAATCTTCTGAAATTTGCTCACTTATAGAATAATGGTTTTCTATAGTCACACCATCAATTACGAAATCACCATTGGATTTTTCGCAACAATGAAGTAAAATTTCACCTAACGAGGAAATATCGATATACCAATATACCGTGGCATTTCCAGTCTTTTGACCTCTTGGATCCATTGTAAAATAAATATTTTCTTCTTGCCATATTGCTAAGATAATCTGTACATGTAACAAAATTGTAAATGTTTTTATAATATAATGTAATCTAATCTAAATTTATATTTAATTTTATTAAAATAAATATTTATCATATTTTTTACATTTTCAAAATATATTATAAAATTATATCAATTATATATATTACAATTTAGAAGATAATAAAAAATATTTAGAAGTAAATGTATAGATTATTTATTATTGACTAATTTATTATCTATCAAAACTACCATTAAAATTAAATTAAAAATCGTTATATATTTAAAATGCATGTGTAATACTACATTTTATAATATAATTTTGAAAATAAATAATGAATTTCTTTTATTTGGGTATTACTATTAATTTTTACGAACGAAAATTTTATGATCAAGTACCTGATCTTTCCTGAAAACTCCCATTTTATTATTTATGAAAAAATCTTCTAAATTTTTTGTTAAGTCGTTAAGTTGTCCTTTAATAGAATCTTCTTCAACATTAACGGTAATTTCATTAATTCCTATAAAAAAACTGTGGTTTATTTCACTTGGTAATAGATACTGCCTAGAATTTTCCGTATAGTCTTCATCGTTATCTTGGAGATTTTTTAAACTTTCATTGCTTAATTTATCACTCATTTTTAGTATATCATCTAAAACTCCAGTATTCCAAAGTTGTGGATCAAATAATCTAGTCATTGCTAATGTTACCAATGCATTTGCAGCTTGTTGCTTGTCTCTTGTTTCCATTTTGAAAAGGATATCATTTGTTTGATTAAAACTGCCACATAAGAAAGCACCATTTTCATCTACAGCTGTGTAAGCGTGTAATTCTGGTTTTATTAAAATGGTTTTATCTATTTTAATTTCTTCATCTGTTAATTGTTTTGACATAGATGCTATTTTTATTTCGTGAATAAAAAATAAAGTTTTAACTGTTTCATCTTCGATTTTCAATTGCTCTTTTAAAGTAAATATAATATCAGTAATATTAAGAAATTTCAATACACAAGCTAATTCTTCAATGTTATTAGTTTCGGTGAGATTTTCTTCTAAAAAATTTTCCCATGGCTTATCACAAAATAAATAATATCCTACTTCTTTACTTTTATCTGCAAACTCTTCGTCAAATTTCCATATTGCAAAATACTTATCATTAAACTCTAATATACCAAACTGATAATTTTCAAAAAAATGACTTATTCCGCATTCTATATTTTTTAAATTATCCAATGAATTGTTTAAAATACCAGTTACACAAGCTTCTTTTATTTCAATATGGACTTTGCAATTTTTATAATACAAATATTTTTTTAAATTGCACACAGACAAGATTTTTCTTTCAGTATAGATCTAAATAAAAACAGTTATTAGTGAATAAAAACTAAATTTTATTGTTTTAAGCTATACAAAAAATGTTATGTTATATTATCTTTATTTAATAATATTGTTTATTGTATGTATCAATAATGTAGTAAATTGTGTTACTTAGGTATTAAAATATATTTTTGCCTATACACACTAATGACTTGCATCGTGAACGGCAATTGTTTATTTTGTTGAATTATTAAATAAAACTCTTGTAAAGATGGTAATATAAATTGATATCAGAAAAAATTAGAATTCATTTCCAAAAAACGAATGAGATCGCAAAAGGAGTGAGTATGACTCTATGACTAGGTGAAAACCACAACTATAACTGCTTTTACACTCTAAGTGTTCAGGATTGAACCCGCGTGTGAGGTCTCTCCAAGTTGCGGATGAAGAGAGACGCATAGTGGAAAGAGGATGATAGAAATAGGTTTCAAAAAAACAAGTCTTAGGAGTTATTTGTACGTGTATGTAGTTTATTGAATAAATAGTGAAGGAAATTGTATTTCTAAGGGAAATGAATTAGAGATAATTCGATTATTATTGTAATAAGAAGAGGTATTGAGTAAGTGTATAAAGATGGCAGACAATAAAGTATGAGGTAGGGAATTGTAAATTGATACTGGTTTATGGGTGTTAAGGGGAATGAGGGGGAGGGGAAGTTAAGTTACCTCTGACTATTGAGCAGTTAATATGCTGTGTGGGGCAAATATCACAGATGGGGGAATGGGGCGAAGACGCGGCTGCAGTCGCAATAGTATGATTCCTAAGGCGAATGCACTAAAATACATGCATATACCCATGAGGAGAAATAAGGGGGGTGTAGAGATAGGTGGGATAATTATTGAATTAGTGAAGCTTACTGCCGTGTTATCGGATTGCATGTGGGGGGAGGTTGAATACGTGGAAATAATAAATAGTAAATATTTATATATATTTACACGATTCTGGAAATGTATGGGCAATGGCGATGATACTTCTGTAACGGGGACCGTGTTGGATAGGCGTAAAGTTAATGTAATAAGTACTATTGTCTAGTAAGATGGAGGTCTCGCGGTGGGGCGGACCGCAGTCTTTTGTCGAGATGTTTACTGACTAGTTTTAAGGTTCAAGTCGTAGTGAGAAGTAATTGACGCATCTTCCGTGCGGTCGTATTTATGTTTCAGATGTATCCGTTCTTTTTCTGTAGGGAGGGGTTAAAGGCAGATAGGAATTTCCCATTATCTCTTAAATATGATAGGTGGGCTTAAGTATGGAGATTTCTATTCGTTAGGAGAGTTTCGAAGGGGAAAGAAGGCGAGGTCAGATAT
>JAPYYT010000972.1:0-43632 GCA_030522565.1 Ceratosolen corneri
CCGTTTAATGAGTGCATACCGAGCTCAAGAAATAGAATGCAAGGCACGTGTCTTAAAATTAATTTCACACAAAATTGCTTTCACACCAAATCGATGCATATTTTGAATAGTGTAAACATCAAGCGACGCCACGAGCTGAAGCGTCGATACAAGATTTCTAGCGCCAACGCGGTCCGACGCGCGGCCAGTCGCCGATTTGACGCTTCACCGCCTAAAAGGCGTCGACACTACCGGTCAAAGGGCACCAATGATAGCTGAATAATTAGCTGTTAACCAATCACTGGAATTTCCCACTATCATAGATAAGAAAGAAAAATACCCTCTGGCAAAGAGCGAGGTGAAGACTTCAAATATCGCATCTTCGGCGCGCAATCCCAGATTCGCATTAGTCTCCAGATCATAATACCAATCTGTAAATCTGTAGTCTCTCAATACAAAGTTGTGTATAGTGATTAGCTTCTTAGCCACTAGTGTAAGCAATCTAGAATCAATAATGCTCATTGAGTGGGAAGCAAGGGCTCTGAATTGTGCTACACGCCCGACGCGATCAAAACAGTGAAGACAGCCGCCAATATTGAATCGCCCTCCACGCAAGGAAGCATGAGCAACGTCAAGCAGTGTAATCAAGGAAGCCGCTAGTAATTTGCAATTCATCAATTGCACGCGATATAATCAGTACTTGGTTGAAAATTCAAATCCAGTAAGCAGATATACCGACCAGCAGATAAATCCTGTTGATCTAAACTAACACAAGTTCATCCTTGTTGATATTCAATTTACGCCTGAATATTGCGTCCATGCGGAAATAAAAAACTTTTAATTAAACTCACGAAACTCAATACATTCTGTAAATTCACTTCAAGTTTATGCGGTATTCAATTCATGTCTGAATATCAAGACAGTCCGAGAGTTATAATTAAAAATTCTTCCACCACTAAATATAATAAAAGTAATAAATAATACTAAATAAAAGTAATTCAATTTATAATAACATCAACGCGCTCTTTTAAAACTGATCACCGCGATGTACAATTATATTATCTTTCCTTGGACCACCTTAAATATGAATAATAATTAATTTAAAGACTTCAATTTATAATTTATAACTGCTTTCAAATAACGTATTAAATTTTCTAGTCAATCTAAATTCAACTCAATTTCGACATTATATAATGCATATTATTATCAATAAACAATATTACAGCACATAAAATAGATCGGAGACTTTCTTTTGATAAGGAGAGATTTACACTCGGGATATTTCCAGAACACCTATCAAGCATTTGTAATTGTAAAAATATTTATAATTTAATATTTTCATTTTACAAAAAAAAAAATATAATATTCCGGATTGTGATTAATCGAAATATTAATTTTTTTTTAATGTTGTGTACATCATATCGTCATATAGCAAATATCTTGCATAAATATTTCATTAGTAATCTAAAAATTAAATTTTGTTTATAATTTGTTAAACTTATTAATTTGCATGCACAGTTTAATAGTGATTATAAGATAGGTGTTTCGTCTTTATATTTATCATTACAAATTCCTTTTTTTTCAATATTCTAAAACTATACAGTATTAAATTTACAAAAATTTTATTAAGCAAAAAAATATGCTTATGAATTAAATTTTAAGCTAATAAAACAACTTAAAATAAATATATATTAAACCGAGAGTGTTGCATGCGATCTGAGAAAAATAGGACTCAGATAGACTAGAAAATAAGTATCATATCAACTAATACTATATTAGTTCATTCAGTTATATAATATACTGATATCCTAGATTATGTAAATATGAAAAACTTAAAATGTCGGTAATACTAAATTATCAACATATTATCTACTTGTGAATAATATAAACAAAAATCATACATTTATCTGCTATAAAGTAAATATACAATAGAAGTTAATCATATTGTATAGACGTATATAAAGCTTTTCTGATACTCTTCTTACAAAATTATATTCTATATGCAATCATTCAGATTTTATAAATATTAATTTTGGGTGTAAATTAAAATTTAAAACAATGTTTGTAATCCGTTTGTAAAAAATGAAATCCGAGATCAATTTAATATAAATACTAAGCCAATTTATATTGGAACGAAAAAAAAATATTTCTAAATATTTATATATATAACATAATAAATACATATACTATAACTGAAAAAATAGTTAGAATCGAATTGAAGAGCCTATTAATATAGTGGCCTATTTTATTCAATCTACAAATTTAACGTAGATAGCTATTAAAATATATCATAAATTCGTTTAAAAATATGGTTCTATAAACAGACAGCTGTTCAGAATTTAACTCGAGTGTGAAACTCTCTCCACGACGGTAAGGGGGGAGGCAGATAGTGGAAGGGGAACGTGTTCAGAATTCCATTATAATCTCGATCGTTTTTTTATAATATCGCATTTTTGTTTGAATATTATATCTGAATATTATTTTATAAATATTATGTAAATATTACTTTTGAATATTTTATAATGTGATTGCCATATGAATATGAATTGTAACATCATGTACATCTTTACTTCGCTAATGACTTTGTAACGGTACTGATTTTTTTAATATTCTCATATCATCCTTCATAAATTACAACTCGATCCATTCCATCTTGATTAAATACTACTCCCGAAAGTGCATCTTGAAAAATCCAGGTCGGCTAGTACGTATATTTCAATATGAGCAGAATTATTTAACGGTTAAAACATTCTAAGAACCCTCGCCCAGTTGCCAAATAACATGCTATTTTCTTACGTACCGATTTAAAGGTGAAAAGTGTAAAACAGGTGACGTTTCGAAGCATTAGTGCAATAGCGTAAGCCGCAGCGCGCGCAACTTCGAAGCGTATTCACTTCGCCCCTACCCCTCCACCCCCTTGACTCTCTTTGTCTATGGTCATACTTACAGAAAATTAATTAACGCCAATCAATGATTCCCCACTCTCAAAAGAAAGATAAGATGACCCCGTTCGCGAAAAACGGGGTGGCGGTAATAAAAACAGACCGCAGACGCCCTGCACCACAGAATTCTTAGACTTCTCAGTCTCTCAAAAAGGTGGTTTAATAAAGAAGTTTCTCGAGCAACAGTAATCGGCAACACTACAAGATTCCGTCCCACGCTGAACGCAAGTCTCTACGAAGTGAAGCTATACTGAAACATAAATGATTCCTTTCCTTCTGGAGGGAACTTCCAGGAGGAACCGCAGCTGGACCTTCGCATCATTAGACAAATAGCACCAATACGTATTCCCTCATCTTTACTCCCCTACGGCAGGATGCCGTGCAACGATCAGACACGCAACTTCCTTCGGCACGATGCCGTCGATCGATATAAATAATCATCTTCGGCCAGAAGCCGAACGACTTGGAAGACTACGCGGCAGCGCGTCTGAAACAATTTAACATCCAGCCAGACGCCAATATTTTGAATATCCACTAATATATTTAAGTTGAAACAATAACATCATAAATGAACTTTTCATTGTGGTCGCGCGGAAACAAATTCATATAAAACACTAACCAAAGAATATAGCTCACTTACTTATTATATTTGACTATATATATAATTACAACATTATTATTTCAATATATTTTCAATAAAGATAATATTACATTATTTTTTCTACCTTGCTATCTCTCCTCTTCCACTATCTGCCTCTCCCCCACACTACCAGAGTTAGCTGCTGAACAAGTAACAACAGATATAAAAAAATAGAATCTACAACATTTGTATGTAATTGTAATATTCTTTATTTTTAAAAAGAATTGAAAATTAATTATGTTATCTTGATACTAAGTTGTGAATTGAATACAGTGATGTTTTTCAGGTAAATTGTATTAGCCTGATGAATTTAGTAAATCAATAATCTACTTTTTTGTGATTTTAGTTGTAAGTTGAATTCCGCGTTTTCTATTTGCTTGAATCCACGTGCTGATACGCGCGAGGATGAGAAGGCATTGGATGCCTGGAACTGCGGGGGTCAACTATAAGTTAAACACCGCTTCGTAAACCTGCTTATTCGTCACTCAGCTAAATGCTGTGAATTGTAATAAAATAACACTTCAATCGGCCGTATCATTACTCATACCGTAAGATGTGTTGCCGATTAATTGTATAGTACTTGAGTCACATTGACTTGTGGATAATGTCTTCAAAGGCAGAAGGGATTACCGAAGTTAAGTAATCGTACAACGAAGGAACTTCATTTTGCTGATCGTGCTTCCTACTTTTACTGCAATCACTCCGCCTTCTTAGGGGTGTGTTGATTGTCTAGGTTTGTGAGAGTGGAAAAATGCAAAGATCGGTAAGCAGTTGATAATCGGTCCGTGATTGGTGTACTGTTGAATTAGGGGTGGATCCTGGGCAGGGCCATGTAACAGAATCAATAATTATTTTACATCTAAAGGTTGCACTGATAGTCACTGCTATTTAATCGACAAAGTATAAATGTTGTTCATTTTACTTTGCTTTGCAATAAGAGACGCACCAAAAATTTGAACACTTGAAACTCTAGTTCTAAACAAAGGTTGTAAATTATTATCGTAATTATCATATTATCGGGTATTATCGTAGCAGGCGAAGGCATTCTGTGGACATCTGATATACTAAAATATCTAACGAATTTTTCAAACAATAAAGTATTATTGAGAGACGTTCGAGGTTTTCACGGAATCTTGAACAGCTTACCCTTTTTTAATACTACAATATTTTGTGTATATGGCAAAGAAAATAAAAAGCCTGTGTACATATTATATGAAAAAATGGTTATTTGCAAATGAAATAGAAATAAAAATATTTTACATATAATATATACTTCATATATTGTAATATATATGCATATTTTTATGTATACTTATTTATCTGACCTTATTTTTTCAAGCTATTTTTGACACATTAATTTTAGTATCTTGATAGTAAGGTAAAAAATTAGTGAATAATTAAAATAAATACATAATTATTAAGGGATAATATTCAATTAATCAAATAATTGATTATTATACATTATATTATATTAATTATTATATATTATATCTGAATGAAATTGATTAAAAATTATAATTTATTACTAGTTAAATCAACCAAATGGCTATATGAACAAAATAAACCGTGACACGATAATGAACTATAGAAATCTTTAAAAATTTGGAAGAATAGAAAGGTTTTATTAAATACGTTTATTCAATGTTAACTAAGAAAAATAAATATAGTGGAATTATTTATTAAAAGTTACTTATACAAGGAATTAATTAACAATGAATATTCAGTCTAGTAAGAATTATTGACTAAATGTTTGCAAAATTTAAAATACATACCAAGATTTTAGGTAAAATATATTCAATTTTTGTAAAAGGTGTTTTAATTATTTATATTAGTAGTAATTACTTTATTAAGAATAAATTGTAAGAATAAAATTGTGCTCAAAGTAGTTATATTGAAAATATATCAAATTAATATTTGTAAAATAACAGTTTGTATTTTTTTTAAGAAGTTATAACGCAGTAAACTTTGTTTTTAAAAAAGTGCAAAGTTGTAATCCGTACGATATTATATTGACGTCTTTACAACAAATTGCCTTTTCTTTATTATTTATTTCTAAGAAAATGGTGTTAAAAATCTTCTTTAAACTTCATACGTTAATAAAATATTTTTGCGTACACTAATGTAAAAAGATGCATAACAAATATAATATATAATATATAATATAATATATAACAAATATATTAATATAATAATTATTATATATATATATATATATATTAATATTAATATAACAAAAATATAATTGATAAGGAAATGGATTCAAATTAATATAAAAAGGAATGTCAAATGTGAACTGGCTTACCACCACGAGCAAGCAGCAAACGAGTGCCCATTGAGTGTTTTTGATTCCAGTACGTTTCAAACGGTATCCTATTTGCCGCTTCATGGTCGAGCAAACGTCACATTATACCATAGTATATCATGCAATATCTCATTGCAATATTATAAATCCATATTGAATTATTTATATAATATATTAATTGCAATATAACTTGAAATTAATAAAATTTTAAAATATAATATATTAATTATCATCTCATTTCACAAAGCCAATTCTTTTAAATTAATTGATCAATATGCTGAATTATACGAAACAGTTTAAAGAGAATTTGAACTACCTATATAAATATCACAATTTATTTATAATATTATAAATTTGGTAATATACTAATGTTTAAATAATTCTAAAACAATCATTTACATACAAATTACAATTAGTAATTTTTTTAATGTAAAAAACTACTCATGTCATTATTAATTAGTTAAATATTTCAAATTATTTGTTTGGTCCAGAACGAAATTTGATAATTAAATTATGAATTTACTTTATACAAAACAGTAAATAAAATTTATAAGGAAATGTTTATATTAATTAAAATAACAGAAACTTATATATATTACTTTAAAAAAATATGCTTTATATATTTTTTGATAAAATTTTTATTATTACAAAAATTGAAAGTGCATAATGAAACTAAGAAATTACATATCATAATTAATTAAATTATTTATAGAGTAAATTTATAAATGATTTTAAAATTCAAATGTAAAAAAAAATAAATAAAAATTATTTTGAATACTCCTTTTTTATATCACATGTTTCTGTTGTCATTGCTCCTTTTATAATAAAATTAATATATAAATAATTTATAATAAAATAACTGATAACACTTTTTCAATTTAAAATGTTTACATTTATTACAATGAATTATTTTATTTCCAATATTCCAATAATTCTATTAATTAAATAAAATATTAAAAGTATAAGAATAATTTTTTATATTATGTATGGTATGTCTAACAAGATAATATATCTTAAAATAGTATATTTATGGTATATAACTATAAATATTGCTTGTTATAAATTTAAAATATAATATTATAAATCAATAAAATGAAATTAAATAATTTTGATAACTCAAATACAATAAATTTAACTTTATTACGCATAAAAATTTGATATTTGTAGTTTTTATTAAAAAGTTTGTTTCATTAAAGTTATTTCTAATTAATTAATGTTTAATTTTATAATTTAATAATGAATCTAATGAATAATATATTACTACAAATTCTGGTATTTTTCTTGAATTCTGTAATACCTTGGTGGAGGATGCTTTCATAGATGCGATATGTAGTTTCACAATCAGAGTCAAATGAAATTTCTATATTATGTTTAGGTATATACTGACTATCAAGACTTTGGCTACGATTACGGAATTCTTGGATAACTTTACAGGGGTTTTCGTTACATTCACTTTGATGACGAATGTGTCCAAGTTTTTTGCCAAATTGTCGCATCATTATAAGTTTTCTTTTTATTACTGTGATTATAAAAAGGTGTACTATATAAAGAATTTGATGATTTATAGAATTAATTTGATATAGAAAATAAACTTCTTACATTCCTAAAAATGTTAATATCAGTTTATTTTCATAATTTTTATCATTTTCAACTGAAATTGTTAAATTTTAAGCATTCTATAAATTTATAATTATAGTGTTTGTTATTTGAAAATTTATTATTTATAAATTAAAACATATATTACCCACAAATGGGTCATATTTCGACATATGTCCATTTTTTAACTAATAATAAAGTAATAATTATAAACGATAAAATACATATTTTTTCTGTAGTTTTAATTAAATTATAATCAATTCTTTAAATTAAAAATAATTCAGTTTTAATCATTAAATTTTAATCATATATATTTAAAGAGCCACGATATAACTTTTATAAATTTATAGATAGAATAAGCATTGTATGTATAAAAAATGAATATCATCGGTGTTCCGTGAATAAGTAGTGTTTTCTCCGCATGCGCTATACGTCGAATCTTATTAGCTACAAAAAAATGTGCACGATATGAATATTGAATTTTACAGATTCACGGTACAAGCTAATAGCGAAGTATTATGACAGTCATTATTTATTTAATTAAATCTACTAACGATTTATACAGTAAATAGCTATAATTATATATGATTTTAATTTATTAAAAATAATATTTAACTAAAGTACATGATATAATAGTAAGTAAAGTATATTATATATATAATACAATACTTATAAAAATTTTTATTCTCCCAAAATGCAATTACAAAAATTAGGCTTAGATCTATTATAACTAAAATTAGATCTATTTCTAACTACATAAAAGAAATAGATACAGTACACGATTGAAAACACTTAGCAGCTTGATTATTTAACTATATAAATTGAATCATAATTATAATTTAATTTCTAATCAGATAATTAAATCATTTTTATATTCGGCGATTAAATCATAATTAAATTATCTGCAGAAGCGAAATTAACTGAAACATGTGATGATGTACCAAAATTATCATACGATTGGTTACGATTACTTATTATCGAAATCGAAACAACGTTCAATATTTGAAAGCGAAAAATTTTATTTCAAGAATATATATTGAATAATAAATAATCCTTATCATAAAAAATGTGAATATTCTGACAGAAAAAATTCACGAACATATTACTATCAATTTCATTATAAACGGATTTGTATGAAACATATTATATATAATTGATGTTATATAATGTACTATCGGTGAATCTACGAAGCTTATAGATAAATTATTTTTATTTTATTATTCAAGTATTGACTTTTTTAATAGAGGTCAAAATTGAAAATAATAAAATGAACAATTATAACAATTATACTAATGAAACAAATATAAAAGAAAGAAAAAAAATTATCCAAACTTATGTATAAAATAACTATTTCATCTGCACTTAATTTTTTATTAGAGATGTAAATATAAAGATAAAAAAAATTATTAGACTAAGAATATCTATCTACAAAATATTACTTTTTTTTAATACACTTATATAAAATAATTATATATAGTATAAACTTAATATGCAAAACTTATAAATTAGCTTATATCAAACCAAAAATATTACCTAAAGAATAATATAGAAAAATATTTATTTCCGAGAATAAAGCAAGCATTATTTAAATAAAAAAACTTACAAAAATAAACAATAGAATTTTAAATTGAATTAAAACTATTAACAAAAATTTCAATAAAAAAATAATATATACATGCTTAGATATGCATTGTTTAAATTTATTATGTAATTTCTATCACATAATTAAAAATTGTATTAGATAATTCTAAGAACGATAGCATATCACGTTTCTTCCTCTTCGTAATTTAGTAACAAAAATCCTTTTATTCTGAATCAAACTATTAATTATCTACGTTAGGCTTGCGTGATTTGTAATTTTTTATTTTTAGAATAAATGTAATTAGATTTGAATATTGTATAATTAATTAAATAGTAAATTGCAATTCGCAACAAATATTTCTAAAATACATTTAAGGGGCAGAGGAAGGCAGCTTCAATCTTAATTCGAGTACGACTTTTAAAGAAGAACGTAAAAGCAATTCAGGCTTGGAGTTCTATAAACAAACGTACCTAAGAGCAAAACGCTTGACTTCAAAGAAAGAAACCAACTACATGGACACAGGGCTTCAAAGCCCTTCTAGAAGCAATTCGGCATTCAACTTACAACTGAACGTCGAGGTTACACGAAAGGCATCCGTTTATTTCTTGAACATAAATTAATAAATATATACATAGACATTTCTAATTCTGAAAAATAACCAAACTTGGATCCTATATTGTAATTAATAAGAAATGATTACTTTTGAAAGTATGCAGTTTTTAATTTAACAATTTCAACTCATAAATGTTGAATTAAAAAGCCTAATATAAGTTCAATCATGAAGCAAATTCTAAAAATCAAGTTATACGATTACATCCTATGCTTTAAGTAAAAATAACTTATTTTAAACTATAAACCATTTTTTAAGTTAAAATTACAAAATTAAAGTTATAATTTGATTCAAATTTACAAATTTTCTAATTAAAGAATGTTCATTTTCTGGGAATAAGAACATTTTTAAAGAAACGAAATTTGTTGCTTTTTATGTGCAGCCAAAAAATGAATTCGGTATTTTTTTAAAAAAAAATTAAAATTGAAATTCATTCAATTTAAAACAACATATAGTACGATATTATAATAGATTAAAATAGTAATTCTACGATTAGTCTCTTTACTAGCTTTATATAAATAACATACAGATGCTAACAAAATGACAAAGAAATAAAGTACAAAATGTTATAATATTGCAAGCAAATAAAATAGTAGATAAATCGTAATAAATATTTATTAAAAAATAATAGCCTTAATTTGGATGTTAATTACTTTATGACAATATCAAAAACCATTTTTTGATATAATATATAATATACTATATAATATAATTTTTTTTATATTGCATACCAGTGCAAGGCACTAAAATATTCAATCATTTAATATATAATTTCAATTAAAGAAAAATTAATCTATAAAATAAATACAAAATTTTCTAAGCTGATAATTATCAAAAGAAAATGTAGATTATTCTGAGAAAAATAAGTCATTTACTTTTCAAATCAATTAAAAATATTTAATAATAATTAAGACATAAATTCAAGAAGCATCAAATAAAAATTAAAATAGTACAAATTATAAAAATGAATATAGTAACTTGATTAATATAAATAAAATTCAAAATTAAATGAAAATAATTGAAATTAATAAAATATTATTTTCAATACAACATAATTTAATATGATTTTTTTAAATTAATATTAATATAAGAATGCGAAATAAGAGTTTATGATAGCTAATACAAATTCATAAATAATTTTCAAATCTATTAAAATTAGACAAAATTATCCAATGAAGTATATATTTTTGCTGTATGCATGCATACAAAATAATCTTTAATAAACATGTAGTTAATCATAAAAATATTATATGGTACAGCGATTGCCTAATAATTAAAATAAAAAATAGTATATAAAAAATTATATATAAAAAATCTAATGTCGCATGTTATCTCTAACTCATATCATTTAATTTTTAAACTTATAATAAAGAGTTAAAATATTTCGCTGGTTATATAATAAAGTTAAACAACTATATTGAAGAAATATAAAATTATAAAAATTACATTAATCAATTGTGTAGCTTAACTATTACGAAAAATAATAAATACTTGGACAAGGTCTTAAAAATATTTCTTTATTTAAAACAAAATATTTTTTTATGTTTATTAAAATTATATGTTCAAAATATATGGAACACTGTCAGTATCAAGATTTTAAGATTCTAATAATTGTTAATATCAGTTAATTATAAATTAAAGAAATAATAACTTTGTTTAAAATATAATTATTGATAAATACCATCTAAAATCAGAAACATTTAAAAAATATGACAAATAAAAATAAAAAAAAATTCAATATTGAACAGGTTATACTGTTATTACTTTATATAAAATCGAATGTTATTTGTACATGTTTTAAAATATTTATATTTCATGCTTTTGCACTATTTATACAAACCGTTTTCTTTTTAAATTTTTAGGAACACAAAAATATATTTTTACTTTATAATTTTCATTCATAATTTAATATATGGTTTAGAATATTTTTTATAAAATTTACTTACTCTGTGCTGCGAGTTGTAAATGATGTTGAGTTATGGCTTTCTGAAATCAAATTATTAAACTTAAAATAACCAATTTAATTATATTCTATCTCAAAATGTATTAAGAATTATTATATGGCTAAATCATTAAATTACTTAAAACTAAATAATTGTAATTTTAGATATTAAAATTTACATATTTTAAACAGTGTTACTTTTTATTTCAATAATGGATCTATCAGTATTTCCTAATAAATATTTTTTCATTAATTATCTTTAATAATAATTTATACTTATTACCAGTTATAAATATATATATAATAAAAAAATATATTAAATGGATCTTTTTTTAAATTTTACTGATTGTTTATATTATAGTTTATTTCTAAAGAAATCTATATTACAATGAACTAATTTAGTATAGAAAGAAAACTGTTGGAAAGAATATAGATTTTATATATGTACTGATTTTCTTAATTTAATGTACTTTATCTACTTTAATAGCAGTTATTTAAACTAAATGTAACTTTCATTTCTAAGAAAAATCTTGCAAATATTTAAATTGTAATTAGTAGATTACAATATTTGTTCATAGATAGGATAAAACTATTTAAATAACAATAATGATTGTAAAACGAATATAACCTTTTACATAAATAGTGCAAGAAAAATTGATAATTTGAATAATCTAATTCACAAATGCGATATTTTTATTTTATTTTAATATAAAATTAATGGAGAAATGTTACTTCTAATTAATACCATAAATAAATTAATTGTCTTATGCGGTACTAAAATCATTTGTTTTTTTCAGAATGTATCACTTACAAAAATTGTTGAACAAATTGAAGTAATAGCATCACTTCTACAAAGCAAATTTTTCATTAGATATGTTACATTAAAATAAATTACAAGGTGAACTTCAATTTATAATGATACATATTCAATCCTAAAATTAATATCACTATCTGTTCTTTTCGTTAATATTTTAATATTAAAATGATTCAAATAAAAGTATCAAATATTCATTAAATGAAAAAATTAAACTTACAGCCTTCCTTTTATCTTCAGCACTAATTGCACTATGACTTCGATGTCTAATAAGATCTATAACTTTACTAACAGGATTTCGAATACTCTCAGAACCAGCTCGTGGTCTAATTTGATCCTTACTATCTTTATAATCCTTGTCTATGTTAACTTCAAGAGAAGAACTTCCTTGTGAATTTCTGTGCAAAGAATGCTAAAAGCAAATAATTTTGTTAGGTATTTAATTAACAAAATAAATATAAATAAATGTATTAGTAAATAATATGTGTATTATATATATATATAATACACATACCATATGAATATATACATATATGCATATATGCAAACATGTTGACATACGTCACAAAAAGAGAAAGAGGAAAAGAATGATTTTTTACTGATATTTTAATAAATTTAAAATGTAGTGAAAACCATGTAAAACTAATTAAATAAATATAATTAATTTAGATTTCACAATGAATTTAATTCATTTATAGGCTTAGGATACAACATTATGATATATATTATAAAAATTAATTTTGTATATAAGTCTTTATGATATTAATTTGAGTTTTGTATTATTTAATAAATTTTATTATATAAATTTTAAACATCAAAGGGGATATTATTAAAATTTAATTAAACTTGTGAAAATTCGGATATGTATTAATTAGTATAATTGTTTACTTTTTAATAAGTCAATATTTTTATCAATAATGATAAGTCTATATTTCTACATGTGGTTGTTATAAATGAATGAATGTAAAATTAACAATACATAGCTACCATATTTTATATATTGAACTTAGTTGTTTTAAACTTGAAGATTAAATCAATCTACTTTAATAATTTTATAAAGCTGATGAAAAAATTTAAAAATTTAAATTTTTTCTTGAGTTACTTTTTTTGCAAATAATAATAGAGTATTTATTATGAAAACGATAATACAAAAAATAATGAATGATTCACTTTGTAAATCTATATCGATACATATCAATACACACACACACACACACACACACACACACACACACACACACACACACACACACACACACACAATATAATATACCATTATCTATAATTATATGCATCAATTATTGTGTTTATTATTATTCATTATATATTATTATTGTATAATATTTATTATATTTATTATATATTTACAATATTTACAATATTTTATATATTTTCCATTTTCTATAATTAATAACAATAAATAAAATAAATGAAAGTAAGAATATAATTTATGATTTTCTTAAAAAATAAAACAAGATTTAATTTTCTCAATTAAAATTACTTAATTAACATTAAAATTTATATTAATCAAATATTATTTAAAAATGTGTTGGTTTTTATTAAAAAATCAGCAAATGAAAATAAAATAAAAGAATCAAATTTAATGAAAATTTTTATTTTACATACTTGAAATTACTAAATGTGTTTATAATCTGTAAAATCTGTATAAAATATAATTATTTAAAATGTTTAAAAATACTATATTTATAACATTTTAAAATAAAAAATTGAATTAAAATTTCATTTCATTTAAAAGAAAAATTGATTATTTACTTATAAGTGTATTATGATCAACTTTCAATAGTAAATTGTAAAGTAGTTTTTGTTATCAATAATTAATAAAATATCTGAATACACAGATAAAAGTTAAACGGATATGATTTATAAATATGTTAACCATATACAATAATGATTATATGTACTAACATGGTTTTCTGAAATATTGATAATATATCTCTAATACAAAATTTAAAAAAATATATTATACTAACAATTAAAATAGGAACTTATGCTAGTTAAAAATAAATTAATCACCAGTTTAGATATAGAGAAAAACAAACAAAAATTAACAATAACATCAATTATTTAAGTTCAAAAATTTATTTTCAAAAATAGGTCAAAGATCTTTAAAAATCTGTATCATTATTTTCTTGTATATTTATATATTATTTGCAACTAAGTATACTATTCTAGTTAAAATTAAATCTTATACTATTCAACATTCTAAGTAAATTCTAATCAACAATTATATTTACTTTTGTGACTTTCTTTACCTTGTAAATGCAAAACTGCTAATAATTTTTTAAGATAGTATACATTAATTACAGTAAATAAAATATTTGTTTTATTTTAAATTTTAAATTACATTCATTTACTTTAAATCATGTTATATTTACTAATGTATAAAACAAATATTAACTAATTATTTAAAATAATAATCTGTCCAAAAATATTAATTCTTTAATTAATTTACATTTCATACATCATTTTTTTATTTTTAAAAAAAATTAAAAAATATTTAATTAAACAAAAATTATTTTAATTTTTTGTTTTATATTACTAATACCTATGTTTAAATCTGATTTAAATACTTTACAATTTAGTATTCTTCACCACCTTATAGACATATTGAGAATATATTCACTTCACGTGTGTGCATTTTCTTCTCTACCATACTATTCAATACACTCGATATTATATTATGAATATTTACGCTACTTTTCTTTGTGCAGCAGTGAATTAGACTATGCATTTTATTATTGTTTTGCTTTTCAGCACCATATAAACTGCTAAACTTAATAAATACGATAACATACGATAATAATAAAAATTTAATGAAACAGTTTTTCTACATAGTTTTCATGATAACTTCATAGTCTTGTTACTCAAATAATAGTATTTAAAATAAATGTCATAATAAAATTTAAAATTTAAAAAACAAACCAACATTCAAAAAAGTACCTTTGTGAAATTGCTGATGATATGAATTAATAAATAAATATAAGATATATATAAATACAATGATTGTCTTCACTTTTTATTTAATAGACTTATTTTCAATAAAGAAAGATCTTTAAAAAAAAAGATTTAATATACTAAAATCATTGTGGTGTTATATGTTGTTAGTATCAAATAAATACAAACCTGTACAGCACTCTTCATATTAGCAATAATACTGGGTTTTCTTGCTTTACTTGCATCAGACTTACTTCTTGGACGGAAAGCATCGAAAATTATGCTTTTTCTCGAAGGGCTAGTAGTATCATCAGCTGTATTGGTGATGGTATTTCTTTTATACTCTAAACTATTATTTTGACTAGTCTCCAACTTAGCATCTGAAAATTTACTAGTTATTTCAATCTGTTGAAATTGTTGCGGAGTTGATTTTCCTGAGACTGGTGCACTATTACCTAATGATATTTTGTGAATTGTTCGTGAATGAGAACCCCAAGTACCTATAATAAAATACATTATTTAAAATTTTATAATAAATTTGAAAAACTGCTGATTTAGTACCTGCTCTTGGTCTATGACAGTGCTCTTTTAAGGTAAGTGTTGAATTGTCAGTATCTTCTGTAAACATTGTTGGTAAAGGTTGCGAACCAAGTTCCTAAAAGAAAACGAAAATAAAATCATTTTGAAATGAAGTATATATCTTAAAAAATTCTAATAAAATTAATTTAAATTTTAAATTTATGTTTTATTATCAATTTTATTTCAATACATATATATTTTCTCAAACAGTCATCAGACAAAACAAATAATATGTTTAACCAAATAAATTCATTTTAAAATTTTAGAATTTATTTTTACTAAAAAATATTTTTTATTGGTGAAAAAATTATTTAAAACACAGATATTTGTAAACGTTTAATTGAAGCAAAAAATTTACCAAATTACTTATATGAAAATTATTTGAATTTCAAATTAAGATAAATTTAAAAGATATATAGATAAACGCAAATGTTAGTACAGTCGCTCGTTAATTAAAGAAAACTTTGTATATAATTATTGCATTTAAGATCAAATAATAATAGACCCAAAATAAATAATTATAATAATATAAAAATAACTTATTTTTAATAATACTTCTATTGTTGCAATAATATAAATTAATAAATGAAATCGATAATATATTTATTATTTGATTTTCATTATGAACCAAAAGGTTTATTATTTATTACCACTAACTATTCGGATGTTCATTCCAAATCAAAAGAGAAGTATATAAATGTACACCTATAACTTTTTAATGATGTAATATTATTTCGTATCTAATTATAAATTTTATATTATAATTTACGTTGATAAATAATTCTAAATTAAATATATAAATAATCTTGATACAAAATTTTTGTGACAATGCTCAATTTTTTAATTTTCAATTAAAAAGAATTCTATTATTTAATTACAAAATATAATAATTTCTAAAATAATTATTTAAATAAATGTATCTCTATTTATTTGATATTAGTACAATTACAATATTTTTTTATAAAATTTTGATAAATAAAACCAGTATAAATGAATATTACAAATTTTATCTAATTGGCATTTATTACAACTACATTGAATAGATACAAAGGTCTAAGTAATTAATTAAAAAATAAAACTGAACTTGATAGAAATTTATAGAAAATTATTTATATTTATTTTTTCATAAAGTTTAGGTTTCTTTGTGCATAATTATTTTATTTATAATTAATACTAATTAAAACTAATATTTAAGTAACTTTTGTAATAATAATGTTTACATTATTAATATTATTTGGTGACTCATTAGTAATTTAAAACACCAATTGCATTTCTTTTAAAATACTCAAAAGAAAAAAATACACACTGATTGGTTATTTCAATTCTTTTTTCTATTTATTTAAATGAATATTTCATTGTTATCTAATTATAATGATCATCATAGATAAGCATGCCTGTAATGACGTCTTGTTATAGGCAAAGAGAAATATGAATATCTAATTAACATAAATCATAATTAATTAAGCTGAAGATTATTCCAAAATCATTTATTTTATTTTAATTATGTAGCACTTAAGTGATTAATTATTGATTATATACTATTAAATTATTTATGTGTGTTTTAATAATTTTTATAATAAATTACTGTCGTTTTGCCAGGGCAAATACTTATTTTGTAATTGAGTGAATTTATTTATAAAAATAATACTGAAAATGAAAAATAATTAAATTTTATATAAAATTCCAGATTAGATCAAGCTTTGTACGTAAGTCAACATTAATAAAAAAAAATATAAGAAAATATAATTGAGAAATTTTTGATATATACAGAAGAATCATCTTTTTAAGATAGACTTCAAGTCAATTTTTTTCAAAGTACAAATTAATTTAAATAAAAATCATACAACTAAGTATATTTAATGACACAGGAAAAGTAAATAAATTTACAATAATGTATAGTAACAAATTA
This sequence comes from Ceratosolen corneri, assembly GCA_030522565.1. Classification (NCBI taxonomy): domain Eukaryota; kingdom Metazoa; phylum Arthropoda; class Insecta; order Hymenoptera; family Agaonidae; genus Ceratosolen; species Ceratosolen corneri. The sequence continues at coordinate 17,851 of JAPYYT010000972.1, forward strand.
ATTGTTATTAGTTATATAGTATTTAAATAGGTAGTTTCTTTTATCAAAGAATATTATGTAAAATAATTCATTATTTCAACGTGGAATGCTAAATTCAAAAGGTTATCATTAGTTAATATTAAATCATTTACAAACAGTTTACAGAAATTTATTGTCAATAGCTATACTCAAAAATTTTTAATATTTTAATAATTTACATTTAAAATAGTCATGATGAATTTTTAAACTCCAAATAGTCTTTTTCTGATATCAAAAGAGAGCAATAATTAATATTTAGTCAGTTTATAAAGGCTTAGATTCTCTTTCTTTCTTTGATATGAAGACTGATTAACACAAGATTCTTAATTTTTTGAAAAAAATACTTCAAATCTTATATATACAATTATCTACTCCAAATCATTTTAATTTATAATATCATTTATAATATCATTTAATTTATAAAATCATTTTAATCCAATTTATAATAATTAGAAAAATATTAATAAATAAAATTAATTGAATTTGAATTCAATACCTCTTAATAATTTTTAAAATTTACTTAAGTATGATATACATTTATAATAATTCATATATAATCTGTATCTCAAAATAATGGGTGGAATATTTTAAAGTAATTAGGATCTTCTATTTTCATATTTGAATAAAATTAATTTTATATAAACAATTATTTATTGTACTTTATTTCATTTTATTTTTTCTATAATAATCTATATAAATAATCCATAAAAATATTAATAATTAAATTAATGAAACATTTATGTTTATAATTTCTATTTATTACTTTCTCTGTTTTGTATTTATTATTTTAAAATCTTTTTTTCAGTATAGAACTTTTGATAATAGAATGTTTAATATAATAGAACATTAGATAATAGAAACATTTCATAATTGAACGAAATTTTTTCAATAGTAATAGAATTGTAAATTATGAAATATATTATATGGAAAAGTTAAATTTAATATATGTACATATTATCAAGTGTAGTATAATAAGATTTGAAATATTTAATACATAACTTAAAAACATTTAATCTAAATTCATTTTGAATTCCAGACTAAGAAATTATAGTCATTATTTTGTTTTAAAGGAAAGTATATTCCTAAAGCTTATCAGAAATTTGTTTAAAAACTTTTTAAGAATATTATATATTAGATGAATTATAAAATTTTATCTAAAATATTATACCATAATTAATATATGAAAATAATCACGTAAAATATTATTTTTTTTATTTTGATAAAAATAGTAACAATTTTCATCATATAAAATTATTTGAAAATTTAGTAAGTACAGAGGACTGAAAAAATTGTTTTATTAATGAAACTTTTACAGCACAATTCCTTTTTTCATTTTTATCAACAACCAAATATAATTTATAATTTAGGTCAAATCTATAACAAATATAGCTTATCAATAGTGTTTCATAACAAATATTGCTTATCATTTATTTCTCTTTATTATATTAATCCATTTACTTTTTCATAACATTTTTTAACTTAAACTTTATAAAAGAAATTATGAACACATATTATTCTGTTTCACATTAATATCATTATTTTATTGTGCTATCCGTATAATTTTATTATATTCATTTATACATTTTAATTTATTCAAACATTATACATTAAATTTATCATGAGTATCTATTAAATATTTTTTAATATCTATTTATTTTTTTTTAAAACTGATTTTAAATTAATGTTTTATTGTGCTTATGACTGATCCATTTTAGAACAATTTAAATAAAACTTATCTTTACCCTAGATTGTTATTAATAATGTGATATAATGTATTCGTGTGCCATCATATTAGTCATAAATATTTATTTATATAAATTTCACAATCTAAAATAATAATATTTGATCAGTATCTATAATGAAAAATGACAAGTGTTGATCTCGTAATTCTAAAGAATTATATAGTAATACTATACTGATCGGTACTATATACTGATAAATAAAGTATATAAGAAAGTAAATAACAAGTCAAAACCTTTTCATAACAATATAGATAGAGATGTATTTTGTTTTAAATTGTTTTTATTATGTATAACAATTTCTGTTATTAAAATTTTATTGTTATACATTTTAATATGTTACTAACTGACCTTTATAATTATAATTTTTTAATATTTTCCTTATATTGATGTATTAATTTGAATTGCATAAAAATACCAAGTTCTTTCATATTAATTACTTATATATAAAGACTATTTAAAAACAAAATGTTTATTAAATTTATAAAAGATAGCAATATTACGTTTCGTTAAATACTCTATATTTATAAGTTAAATTAGTTTTACTTCAACCATTCATGAAATATTTTAATATACATATTACAAAATTACCTTTAATTACTCGAAATTAAAATATTTTAAAAACCTGTTATAATTGTATATATATATGTATTTACTTAAAAGTTTTGTACAACTTTTGAGTGGATTAGTAATATTACTTACCCGTTTTTTTCTTTCATGTGTAAAATCAATTCTTCGAACCCAAATTTCTTCAGTTGAATCATAATCAAGAGTACTCGAACTGCTGGCTTCACTTTTCATTTCGACAAGACTTGAGTCAAAAAATCTTTTATCAAAATGAGGACTTGGAAATGGACTTATTTTTAAAAATGTCATACTGTTAGAATATGAAGGAAGATCTGTTTCAGGAAATATCATGCCAGGTCCAGTAGTGTTTCTTCTGTATAAAGGTGGCTTAGTTGATGTTGGCGATGTCACAGTATGTGTCATAAATCGGTTTAATGATGTACATGGTGTCGATTGTAGATCTAATACAGTCGAATTTTGACTTGATTTCTGATCTATTCGTTCTAAACTTGATTTTTCAAATGAAGTAGAACTTGCTACTTTTGATAAAAATATTTCACTTTTCTCTTCATAATTTTGATTTTCTATTTGTTCAATTTTGCCCACAGTTTCAGTATAGATCTCGTTATCATTATTTTTTCCTAGAAAATTAAGAAATTTACTTATAATAAATCTATTTGAAGCTTAATATAATATCGAATTAAACTTTCTATTTAAATTTTGAGTTCTAATTTATAAGTAATTATTTACCTTCTTCGGTCTCGTATTCATCTTCTTCTCGACATTCCGACAACCGTCTACACCACGGATATGGACTATGAGCCTGATTTCTTGAAGGTAAGCGATTAACGTGAGATAAAAAATAATGATGAAAAAAACTATCTACGCCCTCTGAATCTTCTCCCGAAGACTGTAACATATCTTTTAGTGCTGCAAGAGAAGTAATTGTATTATAATTAATTGCAGATACTAAATCATCTTCTATATCGCTTTCATCCGTTGTTTCGTCATTCTTATTTTCTTCAAATTTATTTACATTCATAATTTGTGTTGTAAAAGATTTATTAGGTTCTGAATTAAACTGTTCAATCTTTTCTTGCGAACTTAATTTTAATTCGTTTTTTAAACTATTATTCAATGAAAAAATATTTTGATTATCATACTGATTTTCATTTTCCTTATAAATTTCATCAAATTCTTCATTTTTAAATTGTGACATGCTTTTATTATTTTTTGGTTCAACATTTATCGTAGGTCTACGTTGTTCTGATACCTTTAAATCTTCTGAAGATTCGCATACTTCATTTTTTTCTTCTGATGTTTCACTGTCAAATTCAATATTTTTTATATTTTGTGTTGGTTCTTTTTTTATTATTTTTATTTTCATATCTAAAGTCTCCATCTATGACTATTCTGTTAAATTATAAAATATTTTAATAACTTTTGAATTTAGCATAAAATTTAATCTTACTTTAATATAAATTTACTTTAAATGATGATCCAACTAATTTTTTTTTACTTTTTACCCAAATAGTTTTATATTTATACATATAAAATTTTCGTTTTTTTAATTATTATGAAAAATAATAAATATAATAAATACATAAAATTTAATTTATATATAAATGTATTTTTATAATGACTGAAGATAAATTAACGAGATAAATTATAAATACAAATAATTTGAAATAAATAATTTTATTAGTAAAAAATTAAAATGGTTATTAATATTCTTTAATTATTATCTAACTACAAATATTTTTTGCAGAGTTTTACATAAATATTAGCTTTTATAAGAAAGGATTATAATTTTAATTTTTAAAGATGCACTCAGTTATTAATAAAATCAATCAAATAAAAGATAAACAATAATGCCTTACACATTTAATTTACACATATTATTCTAATTATTTTTTCATAATATAATTTTCTGTTACCTTTAATGCAGATTGTCATGGTTTTATTATTACTACAAAAATAGTTTACATATTTATATTTCCATTTTTAAATAATTTGTTTAAAATATTTTCTGTACTAAAACAAAGACATTTTTTGTAATATTTATTTCAATAATTAAATTGATTTTACATCCAAATCTTCTAAGAATTACAAAAAAACTTAACAATGGAATTTTAAATTGTAAGTATATATTCATATATTTAATTTTAATTTTATTTATATACATATTTATTTAAATGTTTTTATTATATTCAAAATATTACAGATTAATTAGTTCTTTACAGTATTTTTACAGTTATAATAATTGATAAAAGATTAAAAATCAAATATCAATCTTATTGATAGTTTTTATAAAATTATATATTAATTAATTATTAATTATTTTTTAGATATTAAAAATTTCTTCTAAAAATCTATAATTTTTATTTATTATATAATCATTATAATGTAAATATCACTATTGTTTAATGGAAATAATTTATTATGTACATTTACCTTAAATAATACAATATGTACTTTATTACCTTGAATAAATTATTTTGAGATATGATTGACCATATATTTTTACTCAATGCAAATGCTCAAACCACTTATAATAACTTTAATTATATAAAAATTGATGGTAAATAATAAAAATTCGTTAATAAACTTAATTTGTATACAGTCATATTAAAACTAATTGACTGTCAAATCCTTAATTAATAATTAAATTTTCATGGATATTTAAATTTTTAAATGGTATACTAACCAAACAAGAATATTTTAAAAATCGAAAATTAAAATTACTCCTTGGTTTTAGAATTGCAAGCTTTGTTATAGGGACTAAAACAGTTACACGAAGATAGATATTATGTTTCCTAATGTGAAAATATATAATATATTAGAATATACAGATACCATGACTGAAAAATCATTTTATAATTTAAAGTACTAATTTTTCTTTTAAATTCACAAATAAAGTTTCTATATTTTGTTTAGAGTAAATTTAATGATGCTGTATGCTATGCTAATTATATTATGCTGGTCTAATATATTAAAAGTATGAATACTTTTAATAAATTATAATTTCATTCAATTTCACAACTTTTAATAAATAATCTTATGCATACATTAGAATATTGATATATAGCCAATATAATGTACTAACACTATAAGAAATTGAATTCTACATTGATTTTAGATGACAAAACCTCTAATACATCTGGTATGAATCAACACAGCCAAATTAAAAAAAAAATCAGTAACTGCATATGTAGTAAGCGAATTAATTATATGACATTTTCACGAATAGAATGATCTATTAATACAAATTAATAACAAAGTGCAGATATTTATATGATTGCCTAAAAATTAATTTAATTAATTAATTTAATAAAAATTAAGGTAATTAAATTACATATTAAGGAACACAATTACAGATCTACTATAATAAGATATTCAATAGCTGCATCAATTTACATATATTGTTAGAAGTCATTAAAGCATTAAAATAACAAATAGCTTATAAACCAAAAAAAAATTCAAAAATTTTGTACAATATTCGACTGTATATTATTTTGTAAGATACAGTTCTAATTTACTTATATGATGATAATGATTTTAATAAGTCTCTCTATTTCTATAAATATCTAAAAAGATTATACAAGATATCAATTACTGATAAAAAACATAATAAATTAATTTGTAAAAAAATTTTTATCCTAAAGCAGTTCTTAATTAAAAATAATAAAGAAAACACTAAAGAAAATTAAGATATTTTAAAAATTTGAATAATAATTAAGATCAAAACATAATATCTAAAAAAAATATTATTAAATATTTAAAAAGAACTATTTTATATGTTTAACTTTTTTTTTTATATTGAAATTCTATTTATAGATAAATTGAAACTAAAAATTATTATATTAACTTTCTTTTTGACACATTTACCAAAATGTGTAATTTTATATTAATCACGTGTTAAATAGAATAATATAATATAGTCATGCAGTTTAAAATAAATAAAATAGTATACTAATTTTATACATTACAAATATAATAAAATTAAAATATTTTTCTTTTAGAACTAAAGGTATTTTAATCTGTTTAAAAGAAGTCATATAAAATTAGGGTACAAATATTTTTAACAACATTGAAGATGAACTTTTAAATAAGTATAAATATATTATCTATTATTATTATATAGTGAAAATAAAATCTATTTTTAATGATACTTTCAATAAATAGATAAATTTATAATATTCATTTATTTCTCGGCATTTAATAAATATTTACATTCAATATATAGAAATATTATGATGAACAATTATAATAAAAAAATTTTTTTTTATTTCTCAAGCAAAATTGAATGATATGTTACAAAATCTGACTATATAGTTTGTATTAATAAGATTTATAAGCAAATATTTTTATATTAAAAGTCACAGTTTTTTCAATATTATCCATAGAATATTTTTTTAAATTAAAGAATCATAAATATGTCAAACATAAATTCTCATATTTATCAGTAATTTTATTTATTATAGTAATCATACTATATCTAGGTTAGATAATATCTTCATAAATTATCTTTAATAAAAATATGCTCTGTGAAATTTAGATAACTTAAAATAAATTAAAAATTGAACATATTAAAAAAAAATATTGTAAATGATATTGTATTTTTTATATTATTTATAGTATTTATAGTATTTATATAGTATTTTATTTTATTTCGTATATTTTATTTAAATTACAAAAATTTTATTTATTTCAGATAAATAAAATTTTATTTTTTATTAATATTTATATTAATTATTACCTAAAGAAATAAATATAACATAATGAACAGTACTATTTCAATGTAATTTACAGTTATAAAATAAAGTTATACATACTTACATGAAAAGTATTAGATGAAATTCTTTTTACAAAATTTTAGGTTATTTAATGTACAATATATAATCAGCATGAGTATTTGGTAAAATTGTTGTAAACATGAATAATTTAAAACTTTAAATGCATAAATTTTACACTTATATTTGAAAAAATATTTTATAAATGTTTAAAACAGGAACATGCTATATGTATTGTAATCATTAAATTATTCATTGAATCTAAATCAATGATTTTTGAATTTCGATATCGTTTCAAATTGGATTCAGTTTTCTGTTTTATTTTTTCATTAATAAATTTAATTTAATTTCTTTATTTTCTCACTTAAATATTCACTGAAATTCCTACATTTGACGTACAACTGCATAGCATATAAACTTCAAATCGTCTGCTATGCTTTCATTACTCAACACTTCCTCCCTTATTAACGATAGTGAAGTAGTTTTAGTTTAGCTTAACCTTTTTATACGTTACTTATAATTTTCTTACTGAATTTGTCAAATCATCGTATTTTCTTCTTTATCGATCAAGAAAATTGGTCTACCAAGTATTGATGATTTTGTTCTCTTTAAAACCCAAGTGCACGTACACACGAATAAAATAAGTAGAAACACGGTAAAAAATTACATTATTATTTATAATGGAGAGCATCACTAATATACAACGGGATACATATAAATTATAGGTCGATTATCAATTTTATACGATAACATCAATGTCGTTAAAATTAGAATCTTACGTTGATTATAACATATAACCTAAAATTACATTTTTATTTTATTACAAATTTGAATAGATGATAGTAAATATAAGTTTATTTTAATATCATATATCAGTTCTTAAATCAAAAGTTTGTTTATTAAAGTTAAAATTTATCATGAATTAAAATGTATTAAATAATTTTTTGTTTTTCTATGCAACAGTAATATAAATGTGGAATCTAACTGAATTTATTATAGTTGAAAAATTTTATTTAATTAAATATGAATCATTCTAATATAATAACCATACTAAATGGTAATGTTTATAAAATCACTACTATTGTATTAATTATTAGTTAGAACTTTAATAAATGATTTATTAAATAAATTTTTAATTAAAAATATTAAATAAATTAGTTTTAAATTTATACTTTAAAAACTATTTTAACAATTTAAAAAATAAACTTCTTACTAAATAAATATATTTTAAAATAAAACCTTTTCATATATTCTAAATTATTATATTTAATTGAAACATTTTTTTCATAAATATAGTATACACATTTTATTTAAAAATTCTATAACTATATGTTATAGATTATAAGTTAGAGAAATAAAATGTATATTTTAAGTTTTGTTTTCCTATATTATACAAAATTATATTTATGTTTATAAATATTTTGAAAATCTTAAATATTTAAAGATGGAATAAAAAATGATACAAATAAATCTCTGTTAATATATTCATGTAAATATACCCAAATATTTTATCACCAAAGAAGAATTTAAAAAAAAACTAAGTAGATTAAATTAATTATAACAAAAATTAATTTATTTAATATCTTAACTTCCTCTGTTGGACTTCATAATTCTTATACCACCTTTTTAAAAACTAATAGAATGAAATTATAATTTCTAACATCAAACATTTTTATTATTTTATATTTACTGTTGTATATTAATTAAAATTAATATAAAGTATTTTTTCTAATACTTCTGTAATACAAATATCAAATATTGCTTAGATTATATAAAAAGTATAAAATTTTTACAATTTTAATAAAATAAATTGCTTCTAAAGTAAATAAATTTTAAATAATAAACCAATTTATTAAATTAATTTTTAAAGAATTCATTTTTGTGGAAAAATGACAAAAATTAACAATTAGTAAAAGAAGCTAAATTTAACATAAATTTTTATTTACCAATATATACTTGGTTAACAAATTAATATTAAGTTAAAATAACTTCAGAACAAAATAAGAAATATTGTTAAAGATATAATATTTATTCTTTAAAAAACTATTGTATTGTATGTTTTTTAATGTAACCACAAAAAATCATATGTTAAACAATTATAATGATATAAATTAATATACAAAAATAGTGTATTTATAAATAAATAAAATTTATTTACTTTATTTAGTTCTATTTAAATATTAAATAAATCTTAGTTTTCTATTAACCATAATAAAATAAAAAATATATACTTAAATCTTTAAATTTTAAATGTTAAAATGTGATATATAAACTTTATATAAAAATGTATGTAAACGAAAATTTTTTAATAATTTTAAAAAATATAGGCTTAAGAATTTCTTATGAATATCTAAAATATTTATTTTTTAAGCTTAGTCTAGGTAGTTATTCAAATTAATTGTAAAAGGGTTTAGGAAGCTACAATTTCTATTGATCAGGATAACAAAACCAGAAAAAGGACATTGAACATACATGGAAGTTCCAATTGATTCTATATCTGTGCATACTATAAACAGTAACTAACTATTCATTGCAATAAATATATAATTATATGTATGCAAAATTTAAATATTAGATTTTTTAATTTTTTAATTTTAATTTTTAATTATCTTATTCCTTGATCCTTTTTAAAATAGCATTAAAACGTATAACTATCGTGTATCTAGTTTTAGAATATATTTTAATTATATTTTATATATTATTTAATTATTTAATTATGTTTATATATTTTAATGAGTAATTCGTTTAAGTATTATTAACTGTTAGGGCTTATTACCATAAAGGAATCTTAAAATAACTTTCAGTTTTTCATTCAATGTTGTTTGCGCAGTGTTAATAGGCGCAACGAATGAAGTTCCTTTGAAAAAGATTAATGCTATTTTCCCTTCTGTTCGTGCGGACCATCGTCTGCGACTGACTCGAAATTGCAAGATTTTTTAATTATTATTTGAATTTATTATTTGAATTGCTTCTGTGCTTTAGTGTGGTCAATCGTTGAACTAATGGCGCTATTGTTTCAGTCCAAAATAAATTCTAGTCGAACAGACGCCTTTACGACTTAGCGCAACTCTTGACTTTTGACGAACCTGACTTAGTTGCTATGCGATTCTCTATCCTTTTCCATTATCCGGCTCAAAGGACCAATGTTGGGATTATTACCAGTATTTAATTATTCTCCTCAGTGTAAGTGAGGAGTGGCAGATAGTGGGAGGAGGGGATAGAAGAAATAGGTTCCCAGAAAAGTCTTCAAACTATGTTTAATGTAATTCAATGTTTGTTTATTTATTAAAGTTGTATAATATATAGGTATGAGAGTGTAGCGATTAAAAACAAAGGTATTATAAATTAAGAATTAAGAATTAGGATTAATAAGATTCATCGATGTTTATTTAATGAATCAACAAAAAAAAAAAGGAAAATGTGTAGGATATTATTATTAAAAGCATATTAGTAAGTGGTTCAGCTACCTCTGACAAAATAGCAATTAATTAAGAATTTATAGGCTTAATGTGAGTGGCTGCAGTGAATAAGTTGGACTTTTAATTAAGCAAAATTATAAATAAATATATATCTTCGATCTTCCTGCTCCATAGTGAGTGGGATGTTAATAGATCTAAATAATTCCATACATATTAGTTATTAAACTGTCCATTGCTTGACGAGAGGAGATTCCTTGTGAGATATATGTGTTTAGTAGTTGTGCGCTTCTTAAATGAGTGGTATTGAAAATAAATATATCTGAACTAACATAGAATATATTATTATACTGTCCATTGCTCAATGAGTGTCAACGCAATACGATTACTGTTCTCTTGTACTTATTTTAAGAGAATAATTGTATAAGCTGCAGCCTTGCCTCAATTAATATCATGTACTTACAAAACAACCAAGTACAATAATGAGAATAATGGTGCCAAATTTGAGGTGTCAGAAGTAACTTTCGTATTGTCCGTGTGAAAGTATTTATGTACCAGGTCACTTCGTTTTTCTTAGGAAAGGGAAAAGTCAGTTAGAAATTTTATAGTGGTCTATTAATTTTGATTGGTGGATTTAAATACGAAGAGTTTAAATTATCAAGATAGGAATTTGAAAGAAGGGAAGGTCGAGTACATCTTTGGCAAATGTTTACAATGACATTTAAGTGAATTACTATTTACAAATTTTGTCGGTTATAATACACACGCACTAGATATAACATTTTCAATCATAGAAATATTAAAGGAGAAAGCTCCGATATCAAACGGAATCTCGAACATTAACAATTAATTAACAAATACTCACACATCCAGATGTTAACAATTTTTTATATAAAAATTTAATTGCGATTTATATATGGACAATTAATTCTAAATAATATACTAATTTGATATTCAATTAAGGTATATATTACAAACTTCAAATAGTTATTATTATATTGCTTACATACATTACTATATGTTAAATCATTATCCTGATAGAAATGAATGAACTATTGCCTAACCATTATGTATGTTAAAAATTGTAGATAAGCGATTACAAGAACCAAAACAGTTCTAAATTTTAGTACCAAACTTTCATTGCTAAAACAATATCGAGGACCCCCACAGAATTATTAAGAAAATAATATCGTAATACATCTACTAAATAAAGTATTATTGTTAGGTGGCTACATTAGGTGAGATCCTATCAAAATAAAAATATTCTATATATATAGAAGTCATTTTATTTTATTTACCCTATAAGTTTACATAACATTGTTATATGTAACCATTATCTTAAAAAAGTAGACAGCATTTTGTGTTGGATGTTTTTGTTACCATTTATCAGATATATTTATATATTTGTAATCATCTTCACATTTATGAATCAACTCATATTTTTGATGTATATATATTTTAATCATATTTATTTTCTCTTATATTAATATGTAATCAGTTCAATCTACAATAAATTTTCTCTATTTTCCGTTACTGAAAGCTTTAATTATTGATTATACATATTGGATCTAGTGAAACAAAGTGCAATGATAACATAAAATATTCACCCTTTATTATCAATAATATAAAATATCACTGTACAAAATTATATAAATTATAAGTTAGGTAAAGCTGTAAAAATAAACACAAAATAAACTAAAAAATATTTTAATATTAATAACTATTAAATTATTTTAAGCCCATATACGTATGATCTACACGTAAGGATATGAATGATGGAGGTGATATGAAATGTCTGATTCAATATACGTATGAAGAATTAATACAAGAGAAATAAGTAATGACAAAATGAATATAATAAAGTATACTCTGAATGCACACATTCTAAGAACAAATGATATGTCATTTCTCTAACATTTTAAAAGCAACTGAGATACACTTCTGATATGATTATACATATAATCCAAATTAGAAAAAAAGCGAGTGCAAATCAAGTTTATCACTTTAGCTCACATTACTTACAATTATGTAAAGTATATCATTAAACAGTATAAAATTAACGCATTCCACAAATTCAAATCTATCGTTACCGATCGTTTAAAAATAATAAACTCACAAATTCTTTGTAATTATATATTATCGATTCTAGCTTGATGCTAATTTTTGCTATATTTAATCTTTTTCTAAAATAGTCACATAAAACTCAGTGAATAAATATATCAGATTAAATTTATATGCTCAAATATTATTGAATTTTTCACATTTATATTTTTATTTAATATAGCACGTATCATTTAAATTTCTATGTTTACCTTCATAAAACTTTATTATCTTTGTTTAAAATTGCGAAAAAAATACTGTGCAATAACAAATAATGGAAAATTGTCTATTATTCTCACTGAATATATAATATTAGAATTTCTATTTTAATTTAATACTTTAAACTGATTAGAAGAAAAATTGTCATTAAAAAAATCAAACTATAATAAACTTATGAATTATCTAATTATTATTTATAATAAAGAAAAAGGCAATTTAATCATCTTAATTATAAAAACTTCCACAATAACTTTCACATTATTAATCTTAGTGAGATGTAATATATATATAAATACATATTACTATTGTATTAATATTTTTCATGTAATAATGCACCGGTTACTTATATTTTTGAAGAATATTTATTTTATTTTCATTAGTAAATATCTAATGTGTATGAAATTATAAAAACTGCATTATACACTATAACTAAAAAAAATGCATTCCAAATCCTATGAATTATTGTTTATACTATCTATTATGTTTAATCTTAAATATAATATTATATAATATAATTTTAATAACAATATATTTTAATCTTATATTTAATCTTACATATAGCAGAATATTATCAACAGACTGATTACTAAAAAAATATTTTATTATTTTAATCAATAAAATTTTATATTTCCAAAAAATCTAGAAAGCATTCATAAAAAATGTCAATTTTTATATAATATTGAATAGTAATGAATATGTAAAAAAATTTGTGTTCCAATTTATTTCTTTATATCATATTGCAATTAAAAAATTTTAAATAAAGTTATGACAAGCATTAAAAATATATTAAGAATATATGTAGATTTTGTTGATTAAAGGTCTTAACTGTAAATGAAATATATATTAATAAATATAAATTTATCTTAACGTTTAAATTTATTGGCAAATTTGGTAAAAATAAAATAATATGCCATAAATATTATATTAAATTAATCTTATAGCTAAAAGAAAATTTATTTTATTCTGAAATAAACTTTAAACAATTATATAAATAACAAAATTGTTGTTACAATATTTTCTCTAATATCATACAAATTAATGCAAAGATAATTGGTACAACATAGTAGATAGGCACCATATAAGTAGTATTTATGAAATCTTTACATTGAGCTTTAAGATTTATATACTTTTTAACTATATTTGCTTTTTCATCAATAGATGCATTATATTTTTCTTTAAGTATTACTAATTGTTCACTTAGCTCTTGTACTTGTAGATTTTCATTTATAACTTGATATTTTTTTAATTTATCAAAGATTATAATATTAGGTTTATATGTAAGCCAGTTTTTTAAATCTTGTAACTCTTGCATAATAATATAATTTATATTATCATTATTTACTTTTAAAGATCTTGATAAATGCACATTTTGTACTATGAAATCTTGAGAATTTTTAGTATGTATGAAATTGTTTACAATTAGTGGTTTCAAAATATTGGTTGCAAAATTATCAAGCATCAAAACTTGTTGAAGTGTTAATTTTATTTGCTTTGGTAATAATTTCTTTTTTATTTCAATAACAGTATTTTCTTTTTGTGTTGCTTTAATCATTTGTTTTGCTAATGAATTATTCAATGCATTATTAAAATCAACAAAATTGATGTCCAAATCACAGTTACTATTTGTAAAATCTTTATGACTAATATTATTATCATTTTTTAGAGCAAATCTCAATACTAATTTAATAGAAGCAATATTATCATTCTCATTATTATTAATATTTTGATCAATTTCAGATACTAATGCATTATCATTTACTTTTTGAATTTCAAATACATTGTCATAATCCAAAATAAGAGAATTATCTATATTTGATGAAGTAGATTTAGTTTTAGATCCATCTAAACAGTCCTTTGAGTTTATAATACTCTTCGACTTTAATAAAATATTGCTAGATACAGGTGATAATATAAATTTATATTCATCATATTCCAATGTAGTAGTAATAGAATTGCAGCTCCTTGTTAATTCATCATTAATACAGAATGATTTACTGAAGTTTGAATAATTTTCAATGGAATTAATCCGATTTTCTGGTTCAAATTTATCAATTAAAATTTCATAGTTCACAGCATCTAAAAACATATATTTCCATTTGCTTAAAATATTATCAATAATATTAGCAGGGTTTAAAAAATCTTTTTCAAGACATGTGCTATTATCATTTTTTATACTCTGAACAATTCGCATATAATTTCTTAATGCTGCTATCTGTTTTTGAATATTAATTTTATTCGATATTAATTCTTTTATACTGAATTTTAAATTTCTTTCAATGTTCTTTTGATCTTCAAATGATCTTAAAAATTCTTGTTTATCCTTTTCTGCTTGTTGTAATACTTCCTTTAATTCATACTTTGTTTTATTTAATTTATCAGTTGTATCTTGTAAAGTTTGTTGAACTTTCATATACTTAATTGTAAGTTCTTGTAATTCATTCTGATTATCTTTAATTATATTATGTAAAATTTGCATTTCATCTTCAGTCTCATTTAATCGACATTTTAAAATTTGTACTTTTCCGATGCTTTTACTTATTTCTTGTACTTTTTTTTGCAATAATTCTTTAGTAGCATTTTGGTATAAAGCTTTATCCTCCAATAAATTTACTAATTCAATTCTTAATTTATCTTCTTCAAAATTTTTAGAATATGCTATCACTTGACTTTCAAGAATCTCTAAACGTGATAATAAACAATCTTCCAATACTAGTGCTTTCCATGACTGAATTGCAGCAATTTTTGTTTGTTCTAATAATATTTGCATATATTCAAGCTTAGTTCTTAATGCACTTTCTCTACGCCCAGCTTCTTGTATAAACTGATTTAATTTGTATAAATCTTCAAAGGTAATATTTATATAAGAATCAGAACTTAAATGATTTTCTTTTGCTTCTTTACCATTTGCTAAATAAAGTTTTAAAGTCGCTACTATGCATCCATGGGTAACTTTTGCTTTTGGATTATTTTCAACCACATCTACCCCAAATTGTACAATATCACCAGAATATACATCATATGTCGCTGATTCTTCTCCGGATGGACTGAGACGTTTATTATTAATGAAAGTGCCATTACTGCTTTTAGTATCTTTTAAATAAAATTTACCGGATTCATACCATATAATTGCATGATTTCTAGATAAGACTTTACAATCAAATATTGCATTGTTAGTAGCAGCTCTAGCTCTAGCAACCGAACGTCCGATTTTAATAGGTTTTTCGAAAAATAAATTTCTCTCTTTAAATGGATAAGAATTGCTATGGCAAATTAAACTTCCTCTTGCATACATTTTCTTTCGTGGTTATAATCCGAGGCATATTGCATCCAACAATCAATAGTTATAACCATAGCAATAAATATTAATATTTACTATTAAAAAATTTAGAGTTAAAATATTTAATAATTATTAATAGTAAAAGATATAGAAAATAATATCAAAAATATATTAAATAAACTAAATATAATCGTGTTTTCAAATGTATACTAATTTGTTTTTTCGTTATATAGATTTTGTGCTATAATATAAAAAAATTTCTAAAAAGTATATATGCTTTTTACGGAGATATTAGATAACTTATTTAATAAACTAAAATTACACTATAGCAGTAATGTTAGACTCGATAGTTTTTTGGACTCTGCGTAATGATATCTTTATGTTGGTTGATTGTCGTATAGGCGCTTTTTTTGAATAAGACTAAATTATAAAGTTAAATTTTTAACATAAATTAAAGTTTTTCGTCTAAATTCTATAATATATTAAATATTATATTTATATATTATTATACGACGTATTATTTTAATTCTTTTACTGAAATTCTTTTAATGATCCATAATAAACAAAAATTTGATATTGACAACTTGCATAGTTTAATTATAAATTTTAAAATATATGTATGATATATTTTTTACAGATAATATATTATAGATTGCATACATATGCACTTATATGCATACGATAAAATTGAAAAATCTGTCCAACAATACTTAGAAAAATTCACATCGAGTTTTATCATTTATCTTCTCAAATTCTACAGATTATGAGATTAATAGATATGGATCTCTGTAAACCTAATTATCCCATTACTATTACAAGAGGGATTAGATTATCACAATAAGCTTATAACAAGGTCTCTCTTCTCATAACTATTACAATATAAAGTAGTAGCTTAGCAAAATGGTTATCAAACATATTTTACTTCGTCAAACCCTATTTAAATAAACTTAAAAAAATGTTTTTAAATATATTTTTTAATAAAATTATTATTGTATATAAAATAAAATTCTTGAAATATAATCATTCTTAAAATATAAAAATAAGTGACTATTGTCATTGTCTTCCTTCATTCGAACATTAGTTACAAAAATATATTAAAAATTATGATTTCGTTCCTTGTTAAAATTATTTACAGTAAAGTACGCCTTATCCTTCTTTAAGTAAAGCAAACGGATCATTATCGCTATTCTTATTTTATCGAAATTAGAATACTAAATATTTGCACTATATTTTAATTCGTACAAAAAAGTTTTAAAGTAATTATTAAGTAATTCAATTAATAAATAATTATTTATAATTAATTATAATTAAATATATATATAATAAATAGTAATTATTATTACTTAAGTAATTATTAAATATTTTTTACAACCAAATAAATTGAGTCTTCTTTAAAACAAAATTTATAAAAAAAAGAAAACTTTATTATCAATCTAATTATCAAAGAACTAAAATTCTTTCAAAAACAACAGTACCTACAGTTTTAAGAAATCAATAAGAAGTCAAAATGCAGTTGTGAAACAATGTACATATATTTTAATTGATAAATAAATTAAAAGAATATTTCTTTAGAATATGAATTGATACGTGTATAAGCATTTAAATATAATTACAACATAAAAATTAAAAACTATTAATTTTTTGTAAGATGATAGCTATTAATGCCATTAGACCAAACGAAAAGTTTGAATAAATTAATTTTTCGATATTAATTAATTTGGCAAAAAATATATTTTCCAAGTGATAAGGAAAAGTAATCATTATAATGTAATAAAATGTATAAAGAATAGTAAAAGAAATCACCTTACATATATGAAATATAAATTGTAAAATTAAACAACTTATCAGTTTATATTAAAAAAAAGTATTTTAAATATCAATAAAATTATGTTTAAAAAAAAATATATATATATAATTTTATATTAAAATTATATTTATTAAATGTCCCTGAGAGAAAATAATAACATATAGATGTAAATTCAGAATAGAATATATAAATAAAATATTAATAGATCATATTCAGATATTTTTTCATATTAAGCAATGACAGTGCAAATTTAAAAACAACTTAATGCAAAATCATGATTAATCCTATCTTTTATTGGGAAAAGTAATCAATATTTATTTAAAACGTTAAATGAAAGAACATAGAAAAAATCAAGAAACTAAAGTAATAGTTAATTTTGTATTAATATTTAATTAATTTAAAATTAAAAATTTGACTAATATATCAAATATGCAATATAAGTCTGTACTATTACAGTAGCAAATTATAATATATGATTTTGTAACACAGTGTACTTAATATTTGAAATTCAATTACAAATGTTGTCAATAAAAAAACAGCTCTAGGTTTATTTATTTTATTTTAAATGAGTCAATATTTTTACTTGATCTCACAATCTGTAATGTCTATATATAGTAAAGCGTAATAACAATTCCATGCTGCACCCTTTTTTTTTATATTTTATTCTTCTTGGCCTATATTATATTTATCTTTTATTTATTTGCATAATTTGATAACTACTTTTTATTCAGTAAAGAATATCCTTACATGAGCACTAAGTTTATTTATTATTATTTATTACAAATGATTTATATTATAATTTTCATTTTTAAATCTGACTTTTTTACTTTCTAAATTCGAGGATAAAATTTGTAATTTTCCATAAACGATACTGATGTATGATTCTTTGTTTCTTGCTAACACTTTATTATGTCTATTATTTTAATTAAATCCTTAGTACTTTTGATTAAATTTCCTTGTTTTTAATTATAATTTACATTACCATCTTATTGTTGTGTGTTGTTTGTTTTAAATTTTAATAAATTTTTCCATTATTTCTCTTCTTTTTTAACATTAATTTTATTATCAAATTTAGTGAGTTCTTGTATTTACTTTCTCTTTTTTTTTTTGCTATATTTTTGAATATTCTTTTATATATTTTTTATATTACATTTATGTTTTATAAACATTTTTTATTCTGATATTTTCAATTTGTTTACAATATTGATTAGAAAAATTAATTATTTTATATTTAATTTTATAGATAAAATATTACTAAATATCCTTTGAATTAAAAACCCTAAGATTAGTAAAATCATTTAAAATTTGATAATTTCATTTTACTTAATAATTTGTAATACATCTAATAATTATCTAATACTTTTCTAAACATATATATTTCTATATGATCTTACATTTAATTTAAACCCCTTTCTTTCGTTTTAGAGAAAATGAATACAGTATAGTAATTTTGACAGTAATTAAATTTTACATTTTTTAAATTTATGGGTTAATGCATTGTCTTCGAATAAATATTTTCATAATTTTTAACATTTCTACTTAATTTCATTTAAATAGTTAAAAAATATTATATAATAAATTTCATTTTTAAATTAAAAAATGCTGAATTACCATACGAATGTTTTATGTTTAAATAATAAGTTTAAAATAATATTCTTAAAATACGAATTTTAAAAATAGTAATATAGTTTTTGCATAAGACCTCCCAACATTAATTCTTTGATAATCTATATAATCAATCTCATTGAAAAATTTAATATTTCTCTAATTATTTTCATTGTTCAAATAATTACGTTAAAATAATGCGATTTCATTTAATCAAATAATGGATAATCATTAGATATAGTATATAATGTTATTACCAATATATTATTGGTTGTTGATTAAGTATGTAAAAAGTTCATGTTTTTAAGTACATCACAAACAAATATTTTAGATAATTTTTTATTAATTTGATATATTTTTAAACATATAAAAATACTTTAAGCAAAAACAATGAATTCTGTCATTACATAAATAAATTTCTACAATTTCTACTAAGTTAACAAAGATACAGAAATTAATCATTTTTATTGTATGTAAGAATCAAGTGTATCAATAACTCAATCTTAAGTATAAATTAAAAACATTTTATGTTATGAATTAAACTGTACAGTGTTACATTTAATTAATGAGTAGAAAAAGTTGGAAGAGCATTTTGAAAACGTCTGACAGTTGATGATTACGAGGTTCGAGGTCAATCACTTTTTATATTCATTTTTCATTGATAATATGTTGGTGTTTGAACTTCTTTGATGAAAATTCTTGTAAATATAATAAAATTACGCTCCATTATTTCAATCTTACAGTTCATCATGTTCCTATAATAAAATATAATTATTAATTTAATACAATAAATCCATTGAATAAAAATAGAAATTTTAAAAATGTTTATACACTAAAATTATATAAATAAATGTCATGATCATGATACAATATACAGATTTAATGAAAGTATCAAATGTCATATTTATGATTTTTAAATTATCTGTAAGTAAAATGCATAAATGATATGATAATTAGGGATTGATAAATAAAAGTTATGTACAAAAATATATTTAACATTAACCATGAAATAAATTAATAATTATGAATTATATGAATCATGTATAATTTCACAGTATATTTAGCAAACTAAAATAAACCTAATATATAGATTCGTCATACACAAATATAGCAATTTATATTTATGTGTATGAAACATAAATTAGATTAGTAATAAATATTGTATATTAGTATAGTAATAAAGAGTAAATACAGTAAGTAATGTAAATAATGTAAGCTGTCAAAAAGAAAAATATCAATTGTGAGAATGTATTAAAAGTAGAATCTATGTTACTTTTAATGAAGAAAAATTAAAAATTAAAAAAACGAATGTCAGACCATAATTTTTATAAAAGTAATTTAAAATTCCATAATTGTAACAATTTAAAATTAAGCGAAGGTTAAATATAAGTCCATCAAACAATTTATTTAATGCATCATTTAAAATACAGTGAATTCATCTGCATTATATGCATATTTAATATATGCAGCTTATACATAATAAATACAATTCATAATAATAAAGACTATTGGTAAATAATTATCTGATCTTAAACATCTTCGATTAGATAAAGATGCTGTTGAAATATAAATAAAATTTCAAACTAAATATTAACTTTTTTAAAACTGTTGATAATCTATTTACTTATTATTTTATAAAAATATGCTTGAATTTACAGAATTGTTTTAATGATATGTGTCTAATAAATTGAGAACTTTTAACAGGCATACACAATCTTGTGGTTATAGTTCATCATCATATATACATATGTATGTATGTATCATATGTATATGAAGAATACATGATATTCATTAATTACTAACACAGTTATATTAAATTTGATTTGTATTACTCAAATCTTATATTGATCAAGCCATGAAAAATAGTTTATAAGTTTATAATAATTGCTTCAGTTCCAAATCTTATATTATCTAGAAAATTTTTAAATGCTATCGTGTATTTTACATATTACACTATATGTAAAATATAGAAAGATTGTGAAGACGATTATAAATATGAAAAATAATTTGACAATATAAGTTAATCACTACAAAAATATATTATAAATATAAATCTGTAAAATAATAAAATATGCATATTATGTGGGTGATTCAAAAATACTCAAAACAATTCTAGTTAACAATATAACTAATATATTAAGCATACAATGCATCCGTAATTTTACTTCGAAATTAAACAAAATTTTTTTTATTACATTTCGAACTTTTCTCATTTTTATATTTTTAAGAATATAAAATGAATAATAACTACTGTTAGCTGATGAATCTTGAATAAGACTCTTTTTTCTTATAAAACACCCAAATACAATTACCAAGATATCAATATATACAACTAAATAAAAAAAAAAAAATTAGAAATAACTTATTTAAGAATTTTTAAAATTAACAAAATATTATGTAACTATCTATCCACCATAATTTTATTCAAGTATTTTTTATTTTGTTTACTTTTAATCATAAGTACAAACTTGTTCTATAATATTAAAAACACTATATTAAAATTTATAATATTAATTGTATATGTTTCAGCAGACTGAATTAAAACCAACCAATTCTTTCATTTTGGACAAAAATAACAATTATCAATTTTATATTAACAAATATAAAAATCTGTTATTAAATACAATTATAACTTATAAATCCTGTGATTCAGATGTCATAAATTAGTTATAAATTATAAATCACGTAATAAAAAAAAATTAATTAATTGATATAAACATGTTCATTAAACTTCATAATTTCAGAAACATAACAAAAATATGTCTTTATACCTCCACTTCTGGAATTACATTATTTTGTACTTCGTCATCATCTTCATCTTCATCCTCCTCGATAGTTTCTTTATCTTCTATACTTTCTTTGGCTTCTTGTTCTCTTTGTTTTTTTTCCTTCTCATCCTGACTTTCTTTCATTTTTTTCTCTCCATCCTATTTGTATATAATAATAAATCATGAATTTTTTAAATAAAACATTTATAAGATATTACATAGACTCCGAAGTTTCTGTAAATGGAAGAAACCAGGATGAACGAGAAGTGAAGAACGAGTAAAGGCAATATGAAAATTAATATAGTAAAAAATGAAGTAAGGGCATAGCCAAGGTAAGTACTGTAAGAGAGATCATTGTAACGTGTACACCAGAATTAGAAATAAAATAAGACTATTACTATTTGTTTAATAAAATTATTAAAATTAATAAAACCAAAATTATTTTAAAAAATAGTCAATTGAAAATAAATTATGAGATTAAAAATATATTGATATGTATATTATATTTCGCAGAAATATTTTAATTAATCAAGAAGTTATTAGTAATGAGTGAAATATTTGCTTAAATATGGTTAAAAACTAAGTTACTTGATGACAAATAATATTACATTTCAGTGTTATGGCATTTCAATTTACTAATGCGAATTTAAATAGATAGAATTAAAATAATAGAATGATAAAATGCGTGCAGCTAAAGAGAACGCTCTATTTTAGATTCAAAATATACGTATTTTTACATATATTTTAAAGTTCAATCCAATTGGATTCCTAGTGTATATATATTTTATTTAGTTTTACAATTTATTATAGTCAATGCGATTCCATTAATGACAATAGCTTTCTTATTAGAAATTTTTACTTAAAAAGTTTGTAATTGTTTATGAAGATTGGCTTAGCAGGAAGTTTTTTTTATGAAACAAATACTTTATTTAAAACGATAACTTCCTATGTCTTCAGATATTAATGAAGAAACAGATTCGTTTAATACTTTATATAAAACTTTATTAATAAAGATAAGAACTACTGCTTTCATTTATTCATTATTTAATTTTGACGTACAGAAATAATAAATTAATATAATTTAAAATTAATATATCTATTTAAACTATACATACATAAGGGATTTAGATAACATAAATAAAAACAATAATCCTTACAATAGTACGTTTCCATACGTTCTCTCCGAATCGTTGAGCATAATCAGGATCATCTGTTAGAAGAATGTTATCGAAAATTGTTCCTGATTTGACTTGCCATAAATCAAATCCAACGGCACATATTTCTTTTCTTTTATATAAGTGTGGATCGGGAATATATTCAGGATTATCAATTTCTGGATGTATCCACGGCCCTTCATATTTTGGATTATCAATTTGTTTTGGTTTCCATTCTCCCTAAAAATAATGTATGGAAAATTATATTTAATAATTATTACGATATTTAATATATTTTACCTTGAATTCCGGATTATCAATCATAGGAGCTTCCCATTCACCATCCATTTCATCATCCCAATCTTCTGGTTTCGTGGCATCTGGATCGGAAATATGTTCGGGTTTATCCCAATCATCGGGTTTCTTATCATCTGGATCTGGAATTGTAGGTCTATCATCCCAGTTAGTGGGCTTTGATTGGGAAGGATCTTTAATTTTTTTTGGTGGTAAAAAATCCCAATCTGTTTCAAGTAGGCCGAATTCCACCTTTTCATTATCAATAAGAACCTGATCATATATTTATAAAATATTATTAAATATAATAATATATCTAATCTAAAATTTCATATACATATACGCTATAAATAAGATTCTTATGAGTTTTTTTGTTCTGTAAAATTGATGTTAAATGAAATATTTAATTTATTTATTAAGTACAGGAAAAATGAACACATTTAATGAAAAGCTATTAAAATTTATTTAAAAGTTAATGAAAGAATTATGTTTACCTCATACGTATTATCTGGTTTAATAATAAGAGTATATAAATGAGTGTATACATCATCTTTACAACGTATGTCTTTATTTATCAGAAGATTTCTATTCTTGTAATTAAAAATTATATGAACTTTTTTTGTTCCAGGTCCACATATGTCGGGTCCTAAAATAAATAAAATTGTTATTTTACAATTTTATATTAATTTTAAAACAAAATTTGTTGAATAGATTTTTGTAAATATTTTGGTTTAAAAACACTTCTAAAAATTATTAAAGTAGAAATAACGCTAATTACAATATTAATAATGAAAAGTTAAAAAAGAATATTCAATATTTTAAAACTGATAAAATGTTTCGTTATACAAATAATTTGCATATTAACGTATAATTAATTGTAATCAAGTGATTACAATAAAATTTCTTGTTACAGTAAATTTATTTTATAAGTAACTCGGAGATAGCTGTATTAATTACAGTTACTCTGAATATTTTAGTAAAGCCTAGATAAAAGTTTATGATCTATTTTTAGATGTCATTTTAGCATAAACAATAGATCTAATAGTTTCCAATTTCAAAAAATGATTAGATTTTTAAATTGCTACATTCTTTATTGTTAAGCTTCGTCATTGGTTAAAGCGTAGTTCTTGTCATCTAATGTAATATAAAATCAATTAGATCGATTTGTCCAATAATCAACTTGTTCTAATTTAATGTTGATATATTTTTGAAATTTTTGTTTTTCTCTACAAAATAACCAGAACGTTGTTAAAAAATGAAATAATTTTAATATAAATCGCTTTCAATATTATATAAGATTGCTGCAAAACTTGATTATAACTAAAAGCTAAACAGAAAAGTAGCAGCAAATTTTAATTCATTCAAAATGGAAATAAAGTTAATCTTTATATTCGTATTAAAATCTGTTATTTTAATACTCGTGATATTATAATAGTTCATGATTATTCAGATTAATCGAAAATACCTTGAATTGTAGACCCAGTTCAAATTAGGTACAGAGACTACTGTTCGAGAATCATGCAGTTTCTCGACTTTATTTATTTATATTTTTATCGTAATGATAATTTTTACGTACATATATGTGCATTTATATATACATCAAATTCTTTAACATAATATCAAAAACAATATTTAATGAAATTAATGGACTACAGAATAATCTAATGGAGTCTCAAATTTATAATTTATTACGTTATTATATAATTACAGTTTATATATTTGTTCGAGAATCATGCAGTTTCTCGACTTTCGGTACTACCTCCTTTTTTTGTAAATTCTTCTCGTACATTCAATACGTTTATGATTGCCGGATCTGTCCCAAGATTTTTCAAATATTCTTCAAAAATACATCGAATATTTACATTTTATTTTATGACCGTCTAATGAGAGGGTTTACTCGGACTGTGCCTTCAAAAGTTTTATAATTGGTGACTTATAATCATAAAGTACAATCATAAATTATAACCACAAATTGTCCTGCAATATGAATCTAGCAAAAAATAAGGGACAAGTCTTCCTTGGTAT